>JAOXJP010256423.1:0-21463 GCA_025762735.1 Platanus orientalis | reverse complement strand
ATGTAGGTTTAGGGGTATTAAGCTGGTGTAGCACACTGTTAATAATTTTGTCATGCTAGACATGGATCACTCAAGTTATTTATTCCTATCCCATCTTTAATTTTCTGTGTTACTTCTATTTTATATGTTTGAAGCAGTAAGGTGTAATTCTTTTTTTGGTTTCAGCACTATATTGTATATTTGTGGATACAAAAAAATGTAGTTATCATGATAGCTATGTATTACTTAGCTTGGACTCTCTCAGCTGCTTAGCATAGAATGGAACTAGTTATACATGTCATCTTGTCACTATTATTGAAACATGGATATTTAGAAACTTGTTTTTAACATCTTTTATGCCTTTTTTTTTTGTAAAACTAATTTCTTATCATTAATCACCTTATCTTTGCATTCCTTAATTTTTAATTCGAGGGTTCTAATCAGATTTCATTCTTATGTTTCTAATTGTTAAGATTCTTGGCACGCACCTCACAACTTAGTATGGTTATGAATTTGTGAGATGTACTAAGTAATTGCTCTGACATTACACTTTGCATATTGGCACTTACCAATTCTTTTTCTTATGAAAAAACAATATTACATTATATTCTTTGAACACATGCCATGTAGCTGGCCACTATTGAATGTTATCTTCCTTGTGGGTTATGAGGTTGATTTGTCCTCATCATTTCCTTCTATTCTTTTGTTCTCAAATGTCCCACTTTCCATGTTCTCTTACAGTCATGATGATTTGGCAAATTTCTTTGACCTTAGCTCACCAAATGATAAGCATCTTTTATCATCTTTAGCTATTATTTGCTGCTAACCTCTTATGTCTTATAAGGTTACATGAGAATCAATAAAAAGGTATGATTTACCAATTTAATTCTTTCAATTTATTTTCATTTTCTTAGTAAAGCATTTGATTGACTATAAACTATTTTATATACATGAGATATTTAAAGGCCTTGGATTAAGGGGATCTCACAGTTGTGTCAGCATTTAAGCTCGACGCAGAATATAAATGGTGTACTCGAGAGCCTCAACTTGCATAAATTATATTAGTTCATTTGCTCAAAGGATTGTACATAGTTGTTGTTGTTGTTGTTATTTATTTGTATTTATGTATGTATTGCTAAGGAAATAACTTAGTAATTCATTTATTATATGGTGTGATATGGATATAGAGTTGTTGGGTAGACAACGATGATGTATTATGGATGTATATTTAGAGTGCTTTTATAAACTATTGACTACTAGGTTATTGAATAAAGTGACATGAGGATCAATATTCGTCCCCAAGGGTCCATATTACAGTTGTTATGCTATCAAAATTTTGGTAGAAATGACATGTGGATTCCCTGCTTAATCTCAACAAAATGAGATAAAAAGCAATAGGTGAGATAATTAGATTATAAACTGACTTGATCATTAGACTATAACAGGTTTATAAGTAGGGAACTGCGAAAGCGGATGAGGTGGGATACCTAACACCTTCCCTAACTCATAAATAAACAAATTACCTAGGAATCTCTAGGAGTTTAATAGTTTAAATGTGGAGTTAGACATTTCAAACCCTTTTCAAAACTTAAACTTGTTTTGTTTCCAAAATTGATGATCAATCACATCATTAAAAAGACTGGTGGGGACTCCAAAAATATTGTGAGATTTTCCTGTGATAGTTAAGTCTCTTTTCAAAAGGGATTTACCTGTCGTGCGAAAATCGAGGCCTATACCTAAGGGCTTTCATTTCATTCCATTTCACTTCCTTAAAACTCCATTGGTTGAGTTCTTATTCAAGAATCTAAATGTATGACTTTTTTTGGGTATTAGGGAGCCCAAAATGGAGAAGAATGGAGAAAGGGAGAAGGAGACGGTTTGGAAGAAGAAGAGGGGGTGTGGAGGTGTGCTTATAAACTTTGTTTCGTTTTTTTTAATGTCATTAGGGTTATGACTGTCATTTTAGGATAGGGTTTTTTGGGAATAGAGTTAAGTGAGGTATGCTTACAAAAACGTGAGGTGCGAATACAAGCTCCCCTCCAAAAAATAGATATCCAAGCCACAGAAGAAGGGATAGAAAGGGGAGGTAAGTTGGGAAACATGCCTCTGTCATGTCAACTTGAGTTTATAATATTTTTCTTACAAAAAAGGGGGTTTATTTAATTTTCAATGGCAAAATTGACTAACTACATATCTATTACCAAATAAATGTTATGTGATGAAAAAGTGTATGTGAGTCTTTGTGAGCAATTATAAGCTCACACATGGTGTGTTGAGGTTAAAATGCTTTAAAAAAAAAGTGCTCAATTGAAAAAATAAGTGTCCAAAAAGAGAGACCAAATTCAAAAGGAGAATGATTGTCTGTTTTGAGACGGTATCAATATGTGGGACGAGTACAGAGAATTTTTCATCACAATCATTTTATTTTATTTTTTTATGGGGAGAGGATCAGAGGGGGAGGGTGCATTGGATGTTGAATAAAACTTGAAGTATAAGTTTAATGATCATAGTAATAATGAAGGAAGAAAATGTTTTGTGATGACAAAGTGTTTTTGGTGAATTATGTCCAATTAATACTTGTGTTTGGGGTTCAAAGAAAATGATAAAAAAGAGACCAAATTTCACAAACACATCATGTGATCAATCAATGGCACGCCTATATAGGCATGTGTCTACACAGACAATCATTCTCCAATAATGAAATATAGCCTACAAGTAATTGATTTTGTTTAGATCTAGTCTACTTCACATTTGATCCGATTAAGGCATCTATTCTATTTAGAATTTATCCAACTATAATGATAGAACCCTAGTTCCATCAATAACAAAAAATAAAGAATTAAAAAGAAAAAGAAAGAGAACTATTGATCTCTTCGAGAAAATCAGACCTGTGAAGCTTTAAGGGAATTATTATTTCTTTGATAGAAAATATCCCATAGGCTTACAGTTATACAAAGTATTACCACACATGCACAAAAGAACAAAAAACAAAAGTGGCTTACAATTATTATATAGCCTTCTTAGCAATAAAAAAGGAAATAACAAGAAAAAAAAACAACCTATAACAGTCTGTAATGGACTCAATCTTCCTAAATAGAAATAACAGAAAAGGAAAGAGGTGAGCAAGCGTATCATTCCCCACACCCTTAGAGTCAACCTTGTCCTCAAGGTTGTCCAGTGATGAACTTTGAAAATTTCTCTTGCAATGCCTTATAAGGTTCCCATGTTGCATCTTTGATGGGTAGATTTTTCCATGCACAAGCACCTCAGTTACAACCCTATTATGCCTCTTAACAAATCTTTGGTCTAAAATTGCATACGACTAAGTTGTCACTTCTATATTAGAGGACACATCGAGTAATTGACTTTGAGCAATAATTTGATCTCCCAATTTCTTTTTTAAAATATTAGACATGGAAGACCGAGTGTATTTTTTAACTGATAAAAAGATCTGACCAATAAGCAAAAACTCATATTTGCTCAATAACTTTGAAAAGATCATAAAAGGAGATAATTTCATCGAAACCTGCACACTAATGAAAGTTCGTCCATAGGTTTGTAGACATAGGAAAAACCAATCCCCCAATTGAAATTCTAGCTCAAAATGATTTTTTTTGGTTACTATTTTATAAGAGTTTATGCTACATATTGGTTATCTTTGAGAAGATAAAGGATATGGTCTATATTTCATAGATTACAATCAACTTGATGCATAGAATAAGAGCCATGTGTGTATGAAGTGATAAGAGGGTGATCTCACCCGTACACCACCTCAAATGATATTTTCTTGATGGCCAAATGATAAGTGGTGTTATACCACCACTCTGCCCATGGAAGCCAATGAATCCATTCCCTTGGCCAGTCACCTATATAGCAATACAATTAATTTTCCAAGCACTGATTAACCATTTCAGTTTGTTGTCAATCTGAGGGTGATAAGTAGCGTTCATACCCTATTCTAGAATATAGGATGATGCATCTATTATCACATTATTCACACATTTTGTAGATAATCTCATAATCATAACCTAACATCTTGGAAACCCATCTTTGTTGTTCTATAAAAGAAATCAATTGCTCCAATATATACTTCAAACATTTTTTATCAATCAAAATTTGAAAATGATGACCAATGAGAGATGGTCTCCACTTTTGGGCTATGTGAACTATAGCCATCATTTTCTTATCATATACAGACAATTGCTGGTGTAATTGTAACACCCTGTGTTATGCTTTAAGGGTAAAACTATAATTTTTCCCTAAAAGAGCAAAATTATAATTTCAGACATTCTAAACTTGTCATATAGTGGTTTAAGAATCCCTTGGATCAAGTTAGAAGTATAGAACCTAAACTTGAACTCGAACTTGTCAAGTGTGAAAGTTATCCTGATTGCATATTTATGGTAACTTTTCAAGTCCATCGACACCAATCCCAAGTGAATTAGAGTACAAGACATATATCCATAAAAATTTATTGAAGTCTAGTTTCCAACACAACAAACGGTTCACAAAAATGAGTTTTCTACAAAAAGTTATGCCCGTTTTACCAAAGGGTACCTGAGTTGAAAGTTCAGAAACTCGAGACCTATGCCCTGATCAGTTAGGACATGGGGCAACTAACTTGGCTGACCTTCTGATCAATCACCAAGTGCCTGAAAGGTCAAGGATCATAAAAAATTTCAGAAAAATTGTGAAAATATGTATTTTTGACATTTAGTGATGTGACTTCCATTCATTGGATCTCTACACGTGTGGGATCTCGTCTAAGACAACTTAAAACCCTATTTACACTTCATTTAGGTCATTTAGACTCATTAGAATTAAGAGGGAAAGGCTTAGAGAGATTAGGAAAGTTGTTGAGGTAAGAAAGGGAGATTCACCCCCAATTTGGTAAGTTTCACTCCTAACCTTGGAAATTTGTTTGGATAAATGTTTTTCTTTCTAGATTTACTCTAAATGAGTATAAATTCCTATTTCTTTAACTTAGTTTATGTGTTCTAACCATGGAATACCTTGTTTACTCATAGAGGAATGAGAGATTGACAAAGGTAAAAGGATTTTGGAGAAGGATCCTCTTGTGCATTGAAGGTTTGAGCATTTAGTGAGTAAATTTGTTGTTTATGTTGCACTTTTCTTTCTTAGGTTCCTAGGAATGTGATTCCATTCTATGTTTACAACGCTTTGTGGATTAATATCTTTGGAAATTGGTTGTGTGAGTGGATATATTTTTTACGTTGCACTTTCCTTTCTTAGATTCCTAAAAATGTTATTTCATTATATGGTTATAAAGATTTGTGGATTTAATTCTCTATGAAAATTGATTGTGTAGGTGGATATGCATCTTATGCTCACTTTCCTTTCCTAGGAACTTAGATTTGATGTTTGTGGGTTATGCTTTGATGGTTTAAGCTCTATTTTCTTTTGAGAATGTTGATTTCTTAGAGATGGATCATGTTTCTATGGTATGAGCATGTTGGTTCCATGATGTTCTTAGGTTTTGGAGTTGTGTTATTGTGAATGGAGTTTTGTAGGATGGTTTGGATGGTCTCTAACATATGTTAAGGGATTTGGGAGCTTAATTCATTTGTATTATAGGAATTGGAAGGTTTCTATGGTAAAGATTGGGTTTTCCCTTTGATCTCTCTTGAGTTTCTTAATTCTTGCACTCTACATGCTTGATAAAATGTCTCTTACAAATTTTTCCTTATTACTCACATGTTTCTTGGATGTCTTTGGATTCCTTAAGCCTAATGTCTCTTATGATAAATTCTTTCAAATATGTGTTAGCTTATAGCAATTTGTGATGCTCTATTGACTTCCTATGTTAATTCCTTACGTCTTGCACTCTACATGTTTGATAAAATACATTTTACAAATTTTCTTTATTACTCGCATGTTTCTTGGATGCCTTTGGATTCCTTGCATAAACTTAATGTCTCTTTTGATTAATTCTTTCAGATATATGTTGACTTATGGCATTTTGTGATGCCCTCTTAACTTCTTATGTTGGTTCATTACTCTCTTTGGTATGTTTCATTTGATTCATGTTACACCATGATGAATTGTGCTAATTCTATTAATCCTCATGTGGCTAAGTTACTATTTACTTCATGTGATATCTCTTAATAGCATGTGCATGTTATCATTGGCATGGTTTACTCTGATGTTTTCAATGGGATTTTATTTGGACTTTTACACGAGTTTAAAAAACTTAAGATACTTATTTTTTAACTTTTAAAGAAAATTAGCATAAAGTGATTTTACAACCATGAGCATCCCATATGTTCTTAGATTTGGGTCATGCATCTTCACTTGCTTGTTGGCATTTGACACATTTCATATAATTTACTACTCCATTCATTGGACTCTTCATGAGATAAAATATATAGATCTTTTTACAAATGACATACTTGTGTTGTGACTACATTACTTTATAAAAGCATGGGTTTAATTCATCACTTTTTAACCCACAGATTTGTTTGGTACCCTGGTCTAAGAGAATTATATGGGATTTATGATGCCCCACTCGTAGGGCAATATGCGAGCATTTGTGATGCCTCACTTGTAAGGCGATATGCGAGCACTCGTGATGCCTCACTCATAAGGCAGTATGCGAGCATTTATAGATGTTTATGCCTCACTCGCAGGGCGGTATGCGAGCATTCGGAGATGTGTGCTCCACTTGTAGGACTGTATGCTAGAATTCAAAGATGCGTATGCCCCACTCATAGAGCGGTATGCGACCATTAGAAGATGTGTCTACCCCACTCGTAGGGCAGAATGCAAGCAATCGGAGATATGTATGTCACACTCATATAACTATATGCGAGCATTCTAAGGCTTATACGTTCCAACCTTAGGGAGGTGGGTTATTTGTCGGAGACCTTTTATGGTTTGTATATATGATATGCTTTGTTAGAGACCTTACACAGTTTATGCGATTTGCTTTGTCGGAGACCTTACATGGTATATGTGATTTTGTTTGTTGGGGGCCTTACATGGTTTATATGATTTGCTTTATCGGAGACCTTACATGGTTTATGTGATTTGCTTTGTCAAAGACCTTATACGGTTTATATGATTTGCTTTTTCAAAGACCTTACATGATTTATGTGATTTGCCTTGTCGGAGACCTTACATGGTTTATATGATTTGCTTTGTCGGAGACCTTACATGGTTTATGTAATTTTCTTTGTCGAAGACCTTATACGGTTTATATGTTTTTTTTTTGTCAGAAACCTTACGTGGTTTATGTGATTTGCTTTGTCGGAAACCTTACATGGTTTATCTACATTTAAATATGATATGTGATGAGACACGATTGTGATTTGCATGTAGCATACATTACTGGGTATGTGCATATAATACATAGCATGTGGCATATACATGATTTAGTTTGATCTACTTTGGTTACTCTTGTGATTATCTTATTACCTATGAGTACTCGAACCATAGTAAGGACACATGTTTAGTAAACTTAATGTACCCTCATTCCTACTTTGATTCCTTAGTTGATTGTGATTCTTCCTATTTGCTATTGTGTTTATATTTGGTCTTCTTTAATGTTGTATAAATTGCATATCCCCCAGCTTATCCACCCCAATTGGCACCACTCGCAGATGTGTAGGCACATAGGTTGGATTGTGCCTTAAGACGAGAAGGAGTTGATGGAGGGGGCTTCCAAGCCTAATGACATTACATTCTATTAAGTTTTTAGTTTGTGTATCAGTGATGTATTAGTTGTAGTACTTTCTTATTTAAGATGGCCTCCTTTGTGGGCAAGGATTGTATATACTATATAGGCAGCTCTAGACCCTTTTTTTATGGTTATGAGATATTATTGGATAATCATGATGTCATTTCTATTTCCGCTGCACAGGATTTTAATTTGTCATTGATATTATTATTTCGCTACGATGTGACAATTAAATGGTTGTGAAATTAGCAGGTTAGCTCATTTATATGGTAAATGATGTGATTAGGTAAGAAGGTTAGTGACACGCTCTAAGCTCATCGTTCTCTCCTTTATGAGAAATAGGTTCAGGGCTGGTCATTCCCATGTCACGGGTCCAAACTCGGTCCACTTCACGGCCCACGGATTTGAGTCGTGACATTAATAGTGATAACGCCTTGCTAGTGAGGGCCAAAGGACGACCTATTGCATCAACACCCCTCCAATTCATATCCTAGAGGCATTACATTCTAGCATGAATACCTTGCTGAAGTTTGGTAATGCAAGTACAAGCGTAGTGAACACTGCATTCTTTAACATTCCAAAAGCCTCTTCAACCTCTAAACCCCATTTATTTCCGTAATAAGGCTATTAGTGGAGCATAAATTTTTCCATAGTCCTTCATAAACTTACGATAATAGTTGTTCAATCCAAGAAAACCACGTAATGCGCCTTAATTGTTTTGGATGTAGGCCATTCCACCATGGCCTTGATCTTTGAGAGATCTGGTGCCACTCCCTCTTTGGAAATGATATGGCCAAGGTATTCTATTTCAAATTTTCTGAAGTTACATTTAGACTTTTTGACAAACAAACAATGCTCCCGCATGAGGGTTAGAGTTACACGAAGACAATATAAATTATCCTCCAATGATGAACTAAATATAAGGATATCATCAAAAAATACCATAACAAACTTACGAAGATAAGGATGAAAGATGGCATTCATTAGGCTCTGAAATGTTGGTGAGGGCATTATTCAATCCAAAGGGCATCACCAAAAATTCTTAGCAGTCGTCATGGGTCTTGAATGTAATCATTGGGATGTCTTCGTCATGAACAAAAATCTTGAGCAAAGATCCAACATAGAAAAATAGTGGGCATGTCCAAAGTCATCAAGCAACTCGTCCACAATTGGAATAGGATATCTATGCCAATGATCTGGTTCAAATCTTGAAAATCAATGCACATATGCCATATTTCATCCTTCTTCTGAACAAGGAGTAATAGAGAGGAGTGTTGGTTGACACTAGGCCGAATAATCCCTACTTTGAGCATCTCCCTAATCATCTTCTCAATCTTAGCCTTGTGGACATTTGCTTGGCCACTACCCAAGGGTAAAGGAATGTGATGATCATGAGAACGTCGAAGAGGTAAGCCCTTAAGATCATCGAGTGCATCAGAGAACTCCAATAAAAGCGGCTTCAGTACTTCTAATTTTGTAGGAAAAGACCTTGGACAGCCTCTAGCCATCTTTATTGCATAAGAAAAGTAACACATTCGTTTCAAAGAATCTACTACATCTGGTGGTTACTAACCTTTATTACACTGCCACATTTTCCATTAATAGTAATCTTCTTCATATTCAACGAAAACTACATAACAAGCATTGAAATTTTTTAGGTAATATCCCTCAAAGTACGTAACTATTGAGCTTTCAAAACCAAATCACACCTATCCAATGGTAATAAAAATAAATTAGTGACAAATTCTTAATTTTGTATAAATATCTTCACATTAGGACATTTCTCGACACTAGTTAAAGATCTACCATATGTTACCTTAAATTCAAATTTGTTTGACTACTCAACAGGAAAAAAAGAGTTTTTTGGCAATATTGACATGAAAAAAATTATTTATACTATCTGAGTCAATTAAAACCATCAAAGATTGACGTTTAATGTATTCTCTAACTCTTATAGTTTGCAGGGTGGAATAGCCAGCTAAGGCATGCACATAAATAGTCACAGTATCATCATTACCTTCCTGATCGGTGTCCTTTGAATTTGATTCATCGTTGTTTTCATCTTCTTCATTAGGGTTGTCTGTAGGTTCAATCCTTAGAAATCGCTTATGTTTGCAACGATGACTATTTTGTCACTTTTCATCACAGTGACAACATAGTCCTTCCATTGTTCACTCCTTCAGTTCCTCCTACATTAGTCATTTCACAAGTATAATACGAATATTAGTATTTACTTTATATTCTTATGATGATTCAAAGTTTTGACTATTCAAGACCTTTTACACTTGTCAATTGTCTTCGTAATGTTTTTCCTCTTGTAATCAAGCATAAGAGATAGTTGTTGACATAGTCCGAGGTTTGTACATCTTGACTTTGCATCCAATGTTTAGATGAAGTCCTGTTATGAATGTCCTAACTAGTTGAGACTCTAAGCAGTATCGAGCCCAATTGGACAACCATTCAAAACGACCTTGATACTGTAAGATAGTAGTCATTTGCCATATTTTTGTTAACTCATCATGCACACCTTCATACCCTAAAGGGACAAACCGCACCATCAATGCCTCCATGAACTCCCTCCAAGTTGGAACTCCATGTGAACTTGTCTCAAACTAATTATACCATTGAATAGAATCACCTACAAGACTTATTGAGGTGATTGCAACCCTATGGTCTTCCATAGTTTGAGGGTACCAAAAATATTGTTCTGCTCGAGACATCCAGCTAATTGGATCCATACCATCCCAACGTAGAAACTCTATTTTTATGTGATTTTTTTTAATCTATGTCAGTTTATTCTCCACCTCTCCAGTTATCTCCTTCGTTGATACGACGATTACGGAAAGTTGTAGTATCATGTTCATATCGATTCTTAGGAACATGGTTAATCCTGACGCGAAGTCAGATCTATCATAATCAACTCCGATGTAGCTTGTTTTTACCAAAGTAATTGCTTTGAACATGGTTTTTAAGAAATCAATCTTCACATCCATTGCCTACATCTTTGCATTCATCTTCGTCTCTAGCCTTGCTTCTAAGGCTTGATCTTCTGTTGACGTCATGTTTTGTTTTCCGAAAGACCTAGAGTAATCTTGGAGATCAGTGATGCCATGCGCTTTCTTTTGAAATCATGTGTGACATTCACCAGAAACCTGGTTCTGATACCAAGATGATAGATAGCAAAATATAAATAACCTAAAAGAGAGAGAAAAGTATTGATCTCTTTGAAGGAATCAGACCTCCAAAGCTTCAAAGCACCAATTATTTTTCCTTGTTAGAAAATAGCCAATAGGCTTAAAATTATATAACCTTTTCAATAATAGAAAAAGAAATAAAAAGAATGGAAAATCAGTCTATGACAACCCCTAAATCTATTTAAATGAGTAACTGTTCAACAGACCTATACTATAGCTAAATCGAGCCTTTCTTTGCATGACAACGCTTCCCTCTTCTGTGTTGTTTTAATGTGATGTTTATTATCAATAATAATAATAATAAAAGAATTGAATAGCATCTGTCGTGGTATGTATTGCCTTTTTGTCATTTTTCGATAACGATGATTGATCATTAATCCTCGTTTTTAAGGCAAGACAGCCAGACATTTGGAGTTTGAGGGACTTGAATAGGGACTGTTCGTGGCAACCATTTGTGCAGTCGGTTCCAAACCCCAGGCCTACCAACAACGGGATGAAGTCTTTTTAGGACTCGGCCCAACTGTTTGTCATGTTTTCTGTCTGAAATGGAAGCCCATAATCGGTACTGCTGTGAGTGGGAGACAATCCGCCAAGGCGCCAATTAAAGGGTTGCTGATTTATATCTCCAAAGAAACCCCCAAGTCCCCACCAACCTAAATAAATGAATGAAGAATTATCTGGAGGATGCTCGATGGGTTTCAAGTTGTTTGGCAGAAACATATCTTAACCGCACGACTATATTTTAGTGAGTCTGCCTGCCGATTGAAACCTAGCAGTACCCAGATCAAGTGAGATGTCTGCCTGTACATGCACCACTGAACACCGCAAAACAGTACCGCAGTGGTCCTTCCCATATTACTTTAAACACATTACCAAACAAACCCTTGTTATGAGACAATTTGAATTATACTTGGATTTGGACAAGAAAGAAACCATTACCCATGTTCCCATGCCTTGTTATGAGACAATTTGAATTATACTTGGATTTGGACAAGAAAGAAACCATTACCCATGTTCCCATGCAGCATCGTAGGCTCTCGAGCATGATTTAAGCCTCAATCAAATAAACCAGATGATTCGATCTGGATCTGTAACATCTTAAAAGACCATATACTCATAGCCTGTTTGGCAGCCACCTGTAATGTAATCATTTCATTTGAGTTTCTCAAGGCATTTGTAGCCATGTGGTAATGGTTCATAATGAACTCATTCAAATTTATACTAATTTGTTAACTACAATTAGAAATGAAGTCATCTTAGGTTTTTCTATAAAATGAAATGGTTTATGCAAATCTGAATGAATTCATTACAAACCATTCCATTGTGGCAGCAAAAGCCGTGGGAAACTCAAATGAAATGATTACATTACATGTGGATGCCAAACGTAGCCTTAGTAATTTAGTCCCAAGAGTATTAATTTATAGAGGTTCTATTGTATTAATATTCTATGCAATTTAATTTTGTTAAAAGTTTAGCTTTGCACTTTATTACACATTTTAGTATATATGTTTAAGTTTTTATTGATTTAAACTTTTGATGTCTTTCCAATCAAATGGTTCAAGATATCTATATGTTAAGTTTTTATTATTTTAAAACCTCATTTTTTAGGATTTCTTATAGCCATCCAATCTTGATGGTAAATATTACTTAGTCATTTGTCTAAGGTGGGATATACATAGAGGCTTAATTTCATTATTATCTATTGTTGTTGTTGTTGTTGTTGTTGTTGTTGTTTCTATAGTTTTCAAAACAATTTGTTATAACAATAATTATTATATAAAATAAGCTAATCATGATTATAATAAGTTAATGTAGTACCAAGGTCATTATATCACCCAAGGAAGAATGTGGACAAAAGAATAAACAGAAAATTATCAGTTGGGATAGCAAAGCTCATGTCTGTTTGATTTTCATTGAATCTAGTGTAATGAGAGGCAAATCTACAAAATAAAATATGAAAAAAATTAATATTTTTTAGTAGTATATTAGTATTATTATCAATTTAACATTATTATTGATATTGGTATTATTATTATTGATTATGTATAGTACATGCATTATCATTTATTATTGTTATATTTTATCGTTAGAAAACCTAGTTTGAGTTTGGATAGGATATATATATATATTTGGCTTAGGATAGTATGGAGTTACTAACCAAATGTAATTAACCAATAAAGCTTTGCAGGTATATTAGGAATTGTAGTTATCCTCAAAGGTGTCAGTCAAGATAGTAACTACCTCCATCTAATTTTTTTAAATGCCACAACTACTGCTAAGAGTAGATGGAGTTTCTTCCCCACAAATTTATGTTCGAGCTTTTGACTTGTAAACTTCAAAATTGTGCGAGTGATCTCTAATAATCTTTCCAATCGCAGTCCTGTGATTTTTAAATATTTTAATTATTAAGCTTTACACTATTTGATGGGTCGTAGACTGTAGTTAATTGGTTCTCAACACTTCCTAAAAGGATAGATACAAGACATAATGTAGCATGGAAACCAGCTCACAAAAGTTTGGTGTGCTTCTGAACATTAGATGTTCTGGGTATCACCTACATTTTCTCTATGCAACATCCTTGTAGAGAGATCACAGAGCATAAGTTTTCAAGGCATTAATGAGTATAGCAATCAGTAATTAGAAAGAGAAATTACAAACAAAAACAAATTATGCAAAAAACACAAAAATTTAATATAGCTCGGTGGATTGTCATAACCGGCCAGACTGTAAGGTTTTCAAAGATCAGGCCAGACACTTGAAATGTCAAAATCAATGACTTGGACTAGTGAGGCCAATGGAGTTCATGTCCATCAAATAATAACCTTCTTTTCTACCTCAACTACAATTTTTTCATAGGTAAACGTTTGGTGGTTAATTTATTAGTAGGTGAAGATGGGTTTTGAACCCAAGTCTATGGTACAACACCCACATACTTTACGAACTTAGCAAGCTGGCATCTTCTACATTTTTTTATTTTTTGGAGGAAAATGTTCTGTGATGAAAATGTGTTTGTAGTGTCTGTGCTGAATTATAAGCTGACATGTGTTGTGTTGGGGGTTGTCTAAAAATGTTTTCAATTGATAAAGTAGGCGTCCAAAAAGAGACCAAATTCAAAAACACATCATGTGTCAATCAATAACACACCAACAGAGGTCTGTATCAACACAGACAATGACTATCCTTTTTTTTTTATCTAGCTACTCAGGCTTAGATGACTTGATAGCCACATAGATAGGCAGAATTGACTACATGGAAGAGTTAGGCGACATGCACACAGCAAATTGCATCCAAGGAAAATTGACCCTTGGCGTTTCCTGTGAAAGGATGATGCCACAGCCACCCAAGCACGGAGACAATGACCAACTGCTATGTTGTGTATAGCCATTAAAAGAAATTTTCATTTGTTTGTAACCCCAACAGTTCTCACCACCATTATAGCTTAAAAAATGACTCCTGGCATACAGACATCTTTTTCTAGCATCACCAGCACAAATAATAATAATAACAATAATAATAATACACCATTGCACCTTAAAATTTGATTTATGCCATACAGAAGTCTTTTTTAGCATCACCAGCACAATTAATAATTATGATAGTCATGATAATGATAATTATAATAATGATGATGTTAAACTAATATCTCTAGCCTTCAAGACAAGGGGCTTTGGTAAACATATGTGATAGCCCATAGTTTTAAAAACTGGACTCAATCGGAGGTCAAACCCAGTTTAACATGAGCCGGACATCTATCCAGCCGGTTCTTTATAGATTTATAAGTAGATTACACAAAAACGGCATCTAACCAGCCGGCTTACAAACTATTCATCTATTTAGGACCCAATCACTTTTTAAATTTTAAAAAATAAAAAATCGTGTTTTTAACAAATTGTTGAAAACCTTATGTACTTAAATATGAATAGATAATCTACAAATTGCAATTGCATGATATGATAACATGGTCCTTTAACAACATGGAAAAAATGTTGATATTATTATATTGGAACTCTTAATCAATAAGAGAAGTGAATGATTTAAAAATGATGCTAAAGAAGTAATGTCTCTTATCACAGCTAAAATATGATAAAGTATATTTCTCTACTGATTAGTTTTATTAACATTCTAACTAATTAAAGAAGAGCAAGCATCAAATTGTAATATATGTTAATCATTAAAGTGTTTACTTTTTAAATATCTATTTAATTTTTTAAGGTTAAATATGTGTTAGTCTCATTTATATTTTTATCAGTTTTTCGTTCTTTATGATTGTTCAAAAAATTATGATTATTCTAACTGTTTGGGTTTTTTTTTTTTTTTCCTTAATTAGGTTTAACGAACCATGGTCAAATCATGCAAAGTAATGGAGAACCTGGTTTAACCAAAATCAATCACCTCACTGTTTAGTTACCAGGTCCGGTTATCAAAACCATGGTTTTAGCTTTCAAGTTTGATTTTTTTTTTTTTTTTTTTTGGAGAAAGAAATAAATATTTCTTAAGAAAAACCAAAAATTACATTCAGATAGATATAGAGCCCCTTGCATCCGCTTATCAAAAGGATCTAGCATTGAATGTTGTATTGATTAAAATAGAAGCTAAGTTTGAAACCAAAGGACACCTTCATGTGAAGGAGTGGGTTGAAGCGGAAAAGATTTAAGTACGGAAATCAGCTTTTCCTGATGTATTAGAATGGTATTAGGAGTGGACACATCAGCATTGAAAAGTGATAAGCACCCCCAAATAGTGAAAGTCACTTTTCGGCACTGATGTGTCAGCCCCCTGATGTCATTCTAATAGATCAGAAAAAACTGATTTCTGTACCTATCCCAGCCCGGGTTGAAGATGTTGAAAATGTAAGAAATTGGGGGTTGTTGTGTGCTATTGTTCTCTAGGGTTTTCTCATAGTTTTGAAAACCGGAACAGACCGGATAATCTGATCCGGTTTGACTGGAACCAGCTCTCTATACAGTTGTATAGAAACTTAAAACAGTAATCTGCACCCAAAAAAAAAAAAATTCGCATATAACCAAGCATAACTACCATTTATTTATGAACCCATTTCTAATAAAACCAACCAGTTTTTATTTTTCTAGAAAATTAAAAAAAAATTAGAAAGATGCATTTTCCATCTTGGTGCAGTTTTGCTTTATAATATGATCATATGTTCTTCATCTCTTATTTTAATTATGTAATTCATCTCTTGACTAAGCATTAAGAATATGTTAAATATTATATAAGTATTTTACAAATAATGTTTTTTAAAAATTAAAAAAAAAAACCATAGTATGTATTAATCTCAAGTAGTATTATTATTTTAGTAAGCTTTCGAATGCATTATGAATTGTCTTATTTTTTGATATTTTACTGCATTTTACCATGTTTGAAGCAAATCGTAGCTAAACCATGTAAACCTATAATCAAATCCGAATGGACCTGAACCGTCCACTTACCGGTTCAATGACCAGTCCATTTCTCAAAACTATGGGTTTTCTCTTTGAATGAAACAAAGAGACTTGAGTTTCTTCATAGTGGAAAAATAGGGTCTCTTCTAGGTTGTGAGAGAAAATGAGAATGGTGTTCTCCACATTTTCAAGAGAGAGAATTACGAGTGTAACAGGCTCTTAGGTTTTCTAAGGGCTTGTATTTGAGCTGAGAAAAAAAGGGAGAAACTAGTATATTAAAACTTGTAGGTCAACCCCTGTAAACACAGGCCAAAGAGTCAATAAATCTCTCGTCTTGTATGTACTTGTTGATTTCTTTGCCAATGTGGTCTGAGCCCATATCTCCTCATGTGGTATATCAGCAGGTGTGCGACTGTTTCCATTGCACCAACAAAGTGGCCTTTTCATCAGGCAGCCTACAATTTGAATAAGCAGTCCCATACTATCCCAAAATAAACACCCCATGCTGCCAGATTTCCTGCAGGATCCATCCGTATTGAGGACAATAACACCCCAGTCTTGGCCTTCCAAACCATAAGGATGATTGGCGAATTTCCCATGTATAAAAGAATATCTCGACCTCACAGAGTCCATAACAAACAGGAGAATGATTAATTGTCTGTGGTGAAAAAAGTTTCAGTAGACGTGCCACAGATTGACACATGATGTGTTTTTGAATTTGGTTCTTCTTTTTTGACACCTACTTTTTCAGCTGAACACTTTTTTTACACTTTTAACCCCAAACACACCACATGTCAACTTATAGTTGCTCACAGACTAACAGGCACTTTTTCATCACAGTACATTTGATTCCAAACATAAGTAATCCCCTACTGGAATCTCGTGGCCCTTATCTTCAAGCTAGGTCCAGCTCAGATATAGACCAGAAAATGGTCAGGATTGGTCAAACTAGTTTGACCAGTGGGTTGAACCTTGTTAAACCAATGATGTCAAAACATTTTAAGCATGTTTATTGATATCTGACCCATTCTGCTCAGTTCAGCCACGTTAGTTAGAAAAGAAGGAAAAAAAAGTCAGGTCAGCTCGTTGGTCCATACCCAAGCCACGTGATAACATCAAGCCCAAAGTACTGAATTGATATTTGGGCCACAGTCAGAGGTGTCCAATGAACAATATAGTTTGAACCATACAATCTTCTCAATGGGCCAAAGACCAAACATGCCTCAAAAGACCACCCCCCGCCCCCCAACCCAGATTTTTTTTTGGCCCATGGCTAAATTAAGAATTCAACAGCCCAGGTCCAGACGTTTACTTCTCAGGGCCCAGTCCAGGTGAAGTGAAGTAGCTCCACCAGGCAAGATCTCTGGCTCAATTAAGAATCAAACAGCCCAGGTCCAGACGTTTACTCCTATGGGCCCAGTCCATGGGAAGAGAAGTAGATCCACCATATGCAAGATTTCTGGCTCAGTTAAGAATTAAACAGCCCAGGTTCAGACGTTTACTCCTCTGGGCCTAGTCCAGGTGAAGAGAAGTAGATCCACCATTCAAGAAAGCTGAACATCACAGTGGAGTCCAGACCTTGTATGCAAGATGGAAAACAGAGAGCAGCCAAGGATCAAAAGCAGATGGAAACCACCTATGCTTTTTTTTTTCTTTTTTCTGATAAGGATGCATGGAAACCACCTATGCAAGCTTAGCTCTCTCATATGCACAATATCTATAAAAACAGAAGTAGATATAGGAAGAAAATCTTCTACTCCCAAATTTGTGTTCGCCCCCGTGCTCCCCAACAAAAGGCGGGCACATGATGTTTTAAAAAATAAATAAATAACTGTTTTTACAGTTTTTACCCTAAACACGTCCGCCTGTGTCTGGGAGCCCGGGGTGTACACAATTTGGGAGTAGAAGATTTACTCCAGTATATATATCAGCACTCAGTTCAGTTATCATCTACCACTACTAAAAATGTCCAAAACAATGCTTATAATTTGCAAAAACTAGCTTTTTTACCCCCTCCCAAAATAGAAAGAAAGAAAGAAAGAAACTATACTCAAGTAATTGCCTAGCTTAGCTTTTGTTATGGGGAAATTTCTCATAGGTGAGGTTTTGCCTCATCAAGTATCTACCTACTGAAGCAAGCAGGCTCAACCACACAAACAACATGTAGTCGATTGATTATTATTGAGGCATGCAAAAGTGATTACATGCAAAGAATTTGGAGAATGATTGTCTGTGATGACAAATCCTCAATAAACTTCACAGATTGACACATGATGTGTTTTTGAATTTTGTCTCTTTTTAGACAATTTTTTTTTTCAACTGAACATTTTTTTTTTGGACGTTTTTAACCCTAAAACACCATGTGTCAACTTATAGTTCATCATAGAGACTCAAAAACACTTTCATCACAGAACATTTGTCTCAAAAGAATTAGAAGGGGCATGTACAACTTATGTGATTATAGCCGCTCTTAGCTTTATTATTAGATCCCCTTTTAAGTTAATGTTTGAAGAAAAGCCTAGCATCAACCACTTCAAAGTATTTGGTTTAATTTTTTATGTTCATATGCCCAATGCAAAGAAAACCGAGATAAAGTGTGAAGAAAGAATGATAGAAGTACATGGATCAAAAAAAAACAAAAAATCATAATTTTGATATCTTGCAGGATGTAATACTTAATCAAATATATTAATGATGCTACCATGGGACTGCTTGTGATAACAAGAAGCCAAAAGGAGAACCCTATGTCCTTTTTGGTATAGAACCCTATGTCCCGACTGGGTCGAAGCTATGTCATCATCACCATCAATTACAAAGGAAATGTAAATGACGCCCTGTCCATCATAGAACAAAACCTTTTTGGTGCAGCTCAAGGAATAAATTGTCGAATTAGATCGAGGCAGAGGTAGCACTTGATGTCTCTTCGGAGATCCATGGGGGGGCCTTTGAGAAGAGCTTCTTCATCTACTCCTTGGGTTGCCACCCATTTGTGTTGGTCGTAACTTCATACACACTGCCTCAATTCCTGTGGTAGCGGCCTGTGACACATCCATTGCTCTGTATCAGTTCTCTTGATCCTCCACTCTTCCAATTGGATATATATATATATATATAGATGTTGAAACAGTAGATTGTTTCAACATCTAACATCTAATTTATTCGTTTGGTTAGAGAAAACCTCCCAATCTACCACAAAAATTTTCCACATTACTAGATATGGACCTCCATTTCTCCAACTGTTTCAGGTTAATGGTTTTGTGACATATATCTGATGGGAGCAATATATTTAGAGTTCATAATTTTGCCTAAAACATAGCTGTTCCCAAAAAGGCTAGAATCTATATCTTGATAGCAACCGCACCCTAAGAAATTTGGGACAAAAACCATGGAATACCACTAGTGGAAAGAATCTTGTTTGCTAGGAAATTCAATAAATATCAGAACATATTTTATCCATACGTTAATTCTGCTAAAGACAAATTTATGTAAGAAATGACTTATATGCAAAGCATGTCTATGTAGACCTCAATTGGCTAATGAGACACTTTAGTTACTTGACACTCCAAGTGCATAAGAAGTACCCAAGCCTCTTGTGAAACCTAAGAAAGATGTGACCAATGGCATTGGCAATCCTGGAGAAAACGAGAAGATGAGAGAAGTAGAATTACAGGATATGGGACAAAAAACTCCAAAAGAGGAAAATCCAGTTAAGACGATGAGGGAAGGGTGGAATCAATGTAGTGAACAAAATTATACCTTCTCCAGAATTTGTCGAAAACCCATTTGATGGAACTTTCATGGTGACAGATCGATCTTGCCAATAACTTGATGAAAATCAGAAAAATAAAATAAAATAATCCTCTATTTCAGCAACTATTTCTCTTTATAGAAAGCACAGACACCATATTTCCCATCAGAAAGAGAAGTCTAGAGCCTAAACGATCGTTGCCTCTGTAGATAATTACAGGCACTTGAATCTGCTATTACCAGAATACTCCCAGATAAAATGGGTCGAAAGATCAAATCCTAATTCTCTCGTCCATTCCTGGAGTTACTGAATTAAGATGCTGAAACCCTAAGTTTCCTGAGCTTTGCACCCAACTCAAATGCCAAGAATTGCCGATTTTCTCACCAAACCCTTATTTTCAAACTTCAAAAAATATAGAAAAAGAAAAAAATTCTCTAGAGAAATCAAAGTCTTGACCCCTTCCCCTTCTCAATTTCCCTGTTTCAGGCCCAAAAGTGCATCTACCTCTGAAAAGAAGAACTGGAGCTCCTCGAGCGCCAAGTATTGAGCACTAGAAGCCAGAATTTACGGCTGTCACTACCGGTAAACAGTCGATTTTCGCCAGAAGCCCCTCGATGAGACTGAAATTCTCTACAGAAGTAAGCTTCTAACATTAATAAGAGTATTTGGAACTTCC
This sequence comes from Platanus orientalis, assembly GCA_025762735.1. Classification (NCBI taxonomy): domain Eukaryota; kingdom Viridiplantae; phylum Streptophyta; class Magnoliopsida; order Proteales; family Platanaceae; genus Platanus; species Platanus orientalis. The sequence continues at coordinate 771 of JAOXJP010256423.1, read as the reverse complement.
CCCAAACATCGGAAAACAATTAGAATCCAATCGGCCGGAACTCCACCCAGAAACCCACTAACGCGAAGCTTCCAGAAACCCAAAACGGGAGTAAAATTTAACCCAGCCCCTAAAATTTCCAGCGATAACACTCCCAATTCCAACTTCTTCGATGAAGATGATCGATTTCTCGTCTACAGAAGAAACTTTGCCCAAAACCTTCTCCAGGGATAATTATGAAAGCTATTCAGCTTCTCAACCAATCCAGAACTTCAATAGAGAGATTTCCGACGGGTCTCCAGCAGGATTTACAGTCGATATTCTCCCAAATCTACTACCTTTTATCGAAAAACCCAAAAATATATAAAACGCTCAAAGCCTAAAAGTTTAGAGCTCAACTTCTCTTATTAAAGCCTCCAAGTTTCGAAACCGGAAAGTACGAGTCCCGGCACGAATTGGCCAGAATACTGGTATAACTTCTCGGCAAGAAATCTTACGCTACTTGGCTTACCAGCTTTTAATGTTACGAGCCGACATGAAAGAGACCGAAGCAAGTTAAAAAGAGAAGATGAGAGAAGCAGGCAGAGCAAACCTAGAGAGAAGAGAGACGAAGAGACCATACCTAGAGAGAAAACCACGCAGGCAGAGCAAACCATGGTGGTTTTATCGACGATCCAACAGTTGGATCTGTCTTCGTGAAGATGAGAGAAGCGAGAGAGACCTAAAAAACGCCGGTTGTGGATTTGTGAAGGTCATTGTGAAGATCGCCAATGGTGATAAGACGAGAGGGAG
>JAOXJP010256412.1:0-21463 GCA_025762735.1 Platanus orientalis | reverse complement strand
TCATGATTTCTACTAGAGCTTTTTGCCCTTCTTGTGTGTAACTCACAAAACTGCTTGTGGCATTTGTTCTACATCAATAAACTGTAACCAGATGATGTTAAACATATTTTCCCAGTAAAAAATGTATCTTCAAAGTAAGATTCTTCTTGGTTACATAGAGTTCCTAACTGGTAAGGAGAAACAGTGTCTTATAAACCTACAAACTGCTAACCACATTGCCTCAACTCGCCAATTAGTAAGTGCCTAACTTGCGTCATACCAATCCGGTGTGATATGGTTGAGAAGAAGAGTAAATATAATATTCAGCTCTTGAACTTGAATAGTCAAGTACCAGAGACTTGAGAGGTCACTGCTAAAATGGATCAGCTTGGAAAAGCTATCATTTTTCAAGCTCTAGATTTTCTCTACATATGCAGGCAATCTATGAGAGACCTCTACTTCCAAGCTCATAGGCATTCGTTTCGTTTATAACCATGTAAAACAATTCAATTACACCAGCATAGAGTGTTGTTTGTCATTGTCCACAGAGAGTTCCATTTTTGTCCATTTGGTGCGTAGTGTAATTACTAGGAGGGTGCTGGCTTGGCAGAAGAGGCCGCAAATCAGACCAATCCACAATCCCTGCACCAAATAAACCCAATGCAAACTGGTTAGTTGTTTGTTCTTTTCATTACAGTGAACAAGTATGCTTCTAACTTCTAATTGACGTCCTTAGTAGTCAGAGATCCCATTACAGTGACTCATCAAGATTAGCGAAAACAAGCCCAAGAAAAAAAGGAAAAACATGTCCTTGGACAAGATTGCCTACATCCATTCACGTGAAGACGGTCAAAAGCTTCCACTATGTATAAAGAGTTCCAAATCCCCAAACAAAATCTATAAAAAAAACCCAAAGAACTCTCTTACAAAGTCTTACTAACAGGACTATTTGTAGCGGTATGAATCCCATGAAACCCTACTCCAAAATACAAGTAACCCCAAAATACCCCTAAAACAGACGCCAAACGGTGTAGGTCATCAGACCCAAATCGGATAAAAAAAAACAGTCAATTTTTTTGGATCATTCGGATTGCAATCCGGATTGCACAGGCATGTTGCACTTTGGGTTGCTTTTAGGTTGAATTTGATAAACATCACAACAAGAAGATGCATATAATTTTTAGAAATATATCACTTAAATAGTTAGGTTACCTTAGCATATAGCTCCAGCTTAAACGCGAGAAGAATCGCTATTGTCATGCCAATGATATAGAAGGCTGCCAAGTTAGTCCACGCAGCCAAGTGCTGCCACCCACATCCTCTGGCCACCCCTGCAAAATTAAGATCATATACTTCAACAAACGTTTACAATTGAAAACTATCCATCATTACAGAAATTGAGATGTCAATAACCTGATAATATGCCTTGAGCTGAATCAAATAATATGGAGATGGCAAGCAGCGGGGTCATGGCAGCAAATTCTTTCCTTATTACTGAACTGTTACTAAAGGCACTCGCCCAGATATTATGTCCAAAGGTTAAGGCTAGAATAACGGCTAGAGCCAGAATGATAGAGAGCTTAAGGGTCACTGCCACGGCATTCTTCGCTCGATTGCTGTTACCTGCTCCCAACTCATTTGACACCCTAGTGCTGTCATAGAAATTCTCTCCATTTCATTAATCTGGGTAAGGATGGAAGAACAATGTATTTAACAAAGACCCCAAATTAGCCTAATTCTCTACCCAAACATACCTGACTGCTGCACTGAATCCATAAGTAATCATGTATGCCACAGCTTCTGTGTTCACACTGGACAGATAACCCAAAACTAGCATCACACCCAAGTTCATTACAGTTATAGAGTGAGACAGTGCAGAGAAAAGTGAAGAAACTATACCACATTGCTATCAGTGATGTACTCTGTTCCGAATTCGGCATCAATCCTGCGAGTAGCACCAGAATTTCGAAAGCCCAGTACTCGAAACTGAGACAGTACGAAGGACAATGGAAATTTTAGAGACAAGTGGAACTATGGTGGGAAAGACAGTAATCTTGTTTTAGAAAATCTCATTGAAGAACTTGGAGGACTCAATTGAGCAATGGAAGATCTTAAAATTACACAAACGTTAACAGTTTTCTTAGTTAAGATGTAGATGAAAAGAAAGAATATTCACTTACCACACCATCAGTGCAGAGGAGATTGCCAACTTCATGTTTGGAAGAACATGGCTGAAGGATTCCATTGAAAGGCCTCCCCATGTGCGTTTGAATTTCTCGGCATAGTTCACGTAGAGGGCCAACATGAGAAATGATAACCACAGTGATATCGAAGCTGCCAATGGTGCCCCCTTGTAACCAAGAGGTGTGAATTGAACCAATAGGTATGTGAGGCCAACATGGATTGCAACTGGGACAACTGAGCACACGACGAGAGGTATTATGACGGTCTGTGTCTGTAGAAATCTGAGGATGCATTGCAGGAAGCCATATGCGAACAGCCCGGGAATCAGATGCTTCATATAGAGAGCAGCCATTTTCGATACTTGAGGTTCTTGATGAAACAAAATCAGTACAGGTTCTGAATAGAACCACAAAATTGATATGATCACAGAGAACATGAAAGTTATGATGATCAAAGATTGTAGATGAACTCCTAACATCCTGTATAACTTGGCACCATATCCTTGTCCACAAAGAGTCTCAAGTGCCCCACTTAGACCAGTCTGAAACAAGCAAGATACAAGGGAAAAATCATAGAACTAACTCCATGGAAGTTTGAATTAGAAACAGAACACACACTAACAGATACAAACTTTATAAGAGCATGAATTCAGGTGGTTTCATTTTGTCCAGATAAATTCAATATATTTATAATTTTTTTAACCTTAGTTGATATATTTATTGGAAATGGTGATTCCAATAATCCTTGTTGCACTTAATCTTCAAAATCAAGTATCCAAACTAATCACAATTAGTTTATCGAGTCGAGGATGTGTTTTTATCATGTTTCTTGAAGATAGTTGAGGCCTCCTAGTTGATCGTGCACGGGAGTGTGCCAAGCTATCTCTAGGATACAACTAAGCTCATATTCAACTCCTTATCCCTTAATGGGTTTTCTGTATCTAGCAAAAACGTATAAAACCTTTCTTGAAATTTATTTCCCAATAAGGTAAGGTATACAAAATGTATATCAAAATTCGTCCAAGCTTATCAAAAAAAAGAAAAATACTCGTCCGAATTTCTTCAACATTTCAGCATAATCTCTCCTTTGTGAGTTAATAACATATATGTATTCCAAGTCAAGAGGACAAGGTTTGCACTTTTAAATCCAAGTGGTTGTGATGCAGCCAAGAAGCGACATGATGTCAGGGAACCTTGTATATTTGATGTCGGTGACTGAGGGTGGTTTAGTTTGAAAGAAAACCACTAAAAGACTTAACCATTGTAAATTCTAAAATGACCTAAACATGATGACGGTGGATTCCTCAACACCAAAATCTCTAAAGCTAATTTTTTTTATTAATTTATAAAACTAAGTCTTCTTTTATATGATATGTGAGGCCCCTTATCTAAAGAGTGAAGGGGGAAATTCAGCCTACAAAACCCACTAAATCAAGCTTACATTAATGATTAAGCAATTGCCTATGCTAAATCCTTTCCTAACTTAACATTAATAATCAAACAACTTCCTAGGACTCTTACCAGCATTTTTCCATGAAGCTAACTGCATTATTCAAACTACCCATTAAGCTAACTTATTTTCCAAGAAAATCTAGAGAAAAACAAAAACTTTAATTTATTTATGACCCCACTAAAACCCACTAAGATATGCTTGGGCCTATCCATGAATCGGATCATTGGACCACCCATATGCCTATGAGAATCATCAGTCACCACAGATGGATGAAAACTCATTTTCAAGTTTTAATCATGTTCATCCCTTTCTTTTTCTTCTTTACATGGTAAGCTTCAACACTCTCCTTTATCTTCCCTAACTTCATTGTTCTTTCAGTGATTTCAACACATTCTTGGTTAAAATATTTTGATCCACACCATTGGAGGCAAAAGTTAAGTTTGACCACAACTTGCAACAAAGAAATTAGTTATTCTAAATCCACCAATTTCAATATTTTTTTGATGGGTTGCATGATGTCAGCCTTCATCAACGACACTACTAAAGAAATGCCTGAAGAAAGAGGCGAAGTAGTAGAGAATGCTAGTTCAACTACATGATGATTACTACTTATCATATCCATAAGTTTCCACTCTGCATTCTCATCTTTTTTCCAACAACTATACCATTTCCATGGTCTTGCACAAATTTTTGTATAGAAAATCAAAAGAAAAAGTCATTAATTGGGAGTTTATATCCACCATGATAAATTGCCCACAAGTTTGTTGGATTTCATATGAAATTCATGCAATTGGAAATCAAATGTACTAAACGTAGGTATAATACCAAATTTCGTTGCTCTTGGGAAGAACAATGAATATTGATTATATAAATTACATAATCTTTAGAGGGTTGGTTTATTATTTTATGTGGGGGAACTATTACGCCCCTACATTATTAGTTGCTTAGCAAAACTAACTTATGATTATCTTAAGTTACACTAATTGTAGCATAAATAAAGTTGTATAAATATAAAAGAAGAGAAGAGAAGAGAAGGGAATGGAACTTTGGCTTTTATTAATATGAATATGGTTACAAGCTTGCTTCAAACAAAAACTAAATATATTACATCTTCCCTAGCCATGGGCTTCTTCAAGGTTCAAGCTTCTTTATTGTCTTCTTCGAATGGTTGTACAGCGATATGATAGACTTGTTTGTTACCTTCTTAGAAGAGAGATGCTTACTAGTTTTTTTGCATACTTGGAGAAGATGTAGAAGATAATGTATTTACCTCGGATTTGAGAACAATAGCTTGGAAACAATAGCAAAAGCATTAAGGAGCCAAAGAGTGCTGATTTTGGGCCCTTTGATGGTTTATATAGATGTTGGGTGAATTGAGTTTGAGTCCATATGAAAGACAACTTTCTCATTACTCATAGAGTTCTTAAAGTGTGAATGTATTTTGCCTCACTCTTGTACATATTGATACTTTTTTTATGCGAGGTTGCACCACCATTAGTCTCCTATGTGCTCAAGGAATCTATAGATGTCATGGTTGTGCAAAACAACCACCATTAGAGGAGTTAGAGTCGAAACCAAATTCCTAGTTCCGTGGTGCACAAATGAGATTTTCTCTCATTCGTGAGCCATCAGCTTGTGTGTAAATGAACATATCAGGCTTCATTCACAGACTAATACTATATGGTGAATAAAGAGCTTTAACTTCATTCATGGGCTGTTGATATATGGCAAATGAGATATCTGGTTTCATTCGTGCATGCCTGAAAAGTGAGTGAATGATAGGATTCTCTTTAATCTTGCAATGTCAGTTTCAATAGGTGGCAGGATAGGATTGGCGGGGAATAAGTGAATATCATCTTTCAAAAATCGAAGAGGAACCATTCTAGGGTGGGGTGGGTGATACTTTATAGGCCCTTAATGTTTTCCCATCCCGCCGGCTAATGTGAGTGAGACTAGAGTTATAAGAGGAAAAAATCAATTTTAAAACATAAATAGAAAACGATGAAACCAACACCCCCAGTGCTCTGGTGGCTGAGGTATCTGTCTTCCATAGAGAAGACCCAGGGGTTCTTGAGATCTCTGTTCATATGATGTGTTGTCGAGATCTCTGTTCATATGATGTCAACCCGGTCCCACTTCAAGCGGGGTGGCGTAGAGGATTTCAGGCCCAGTTAAAGGCCCATGTGGCCGAGTACCAAAACAATAAAAAAATAAACCACGTCTTCGTTTTCAACAATACTAATGGGGTTTTCTATTCTTATTTTGTTTGTCATCCCTTAGACTACTCATAATAGAGGCCAACATGGCCGTACAAAAAAAAGAGAGATGCCTTTGTCATTGCGATATGGCTTTTTGTTTCTTGGACCAAGATTTGCTGTTGCATTTTGTAGAAGGAGAATGATTATTAGTGTTGACATAGGCTTATGTATATATGTCATTGATTGACACCTGATGTGTTTATGAATTTAGTGTCTTGTTTTTTTATGCATGGACACTTTTTTGAACCCTAAACACATCATGTGTCAACTTATTAATCATCATTGATAGCGTATCGGTTGAGCACTCATTTACGCTGGTTAAATGGTTATGCGGTTGTCCCATATATTTGACAGAGCCGATTTTGCACACATGGATCAACAGAAGGTCAGCTAGCTAGGCTTCGGCAGGGTGCCAGCTTCTAGTTCGCCGATGATTAAGTCAGTAAATAGAGGAATTCTAGAGGTGAAGCTCTTCTTATTTCTCTTTTAGGGTTTCTAATGTCTCATACGTGGAGGAAGAATTAGTGCACGTATTTATAGGCTCGAGTAGTAGCGTATCTGAATGAATTTCGCATGTCGCTTTCCCCCCTACATTCTTGCATGTCGTTGTTGCCCACGTTCTTGGCCACGTCTCCTCCTACTTTTTCTATCATTTTCTCAGAATTAGTAGGTTTCCTGCAGAGAATATTCTATTCAAATAACGGTTTCTGGATCATGCTTATCCTTAAGTTGAATAGTCAGGGTTATTGCATTCCACAAGTTGGGAAGTCTCCGATTCCCTAGGGGCCTCGGGGTCCTCAGTGGTCTTTGGGTGTTGGGTGCTTTGAGTGACAGTCAGGTTACTAGCGGGGTGCTTGGGGTCGAGTATAAAGGGACCTAGTCAAGGGCCTTGGCACCTGGGGAGTCGGGGGGGAGGGGGCAGGGCTGGCCCCCCCTCAGAACTCTCTAGGTCAGTCCATCTATAGTCGGGGTTGTGCTGGTTAATTGGGATTGGCTAGTAAGACCCTTAGTATAGTTTTCCCCATCAGTTGCCCTCATATTCCTGGGTCCAGGGTTAACCCTAGACCCGAGAATATGAACTGTTTGCATTTGTCACTTATTATTTTGGCATAAGTGGCGTGTTGTTTCAACTATCGAGGTGGTACCGGTTGGGAATGGACGCTAATGATGACCTCACATTTAATGGATTTCAATAACCAAGAGGATGTGCTAGTGTCGGTTACGGGTCATGTCAAACGTCGTGTCGTCTTGGATCTCTAAACCATCTAATGGCTATGCTTAAACCTCTTTAATATTTTGTGATTTGTGGCCGCTTCATTTCTCGGGTTTATTTCGTCAACCCTTGGATACGCAACACGTGTAGGGTCGAGAATCCCTGGGGTAGACTTTAAATTCTCCTTTCTACATAGTTCTGACTTTCCTTTATCTTCGCTCATCGTCTCTTGCATCTCCTTCATTTGTTTTGAGCGATTTCCAATGAATTGTCTTCGTACCGGCAGTCTGTTGTCTTTGCTTTCGACATCAACCGCATTTTTGGCTCCCTTTTTATTCGCCTATGGCAACCTTCTTCCTTCTAGGCGACCGTTCTTCAACGATTCCAACATCTTATTCGAGTCTGCCCCTTTCTCAAGTACTTTCTTATATTATAGCTTATCCTCTAGTTTCCTACAATCTTCCTTTGTTTCGTTGAGTATTGTCTTCCATTTTATTTTCAATTTTTTTATTAGTGTTCTTTAGTTTTCCCTTCTTTTTTGGCATATTCGTTTATACGTTTTTCTCTATTTTTTCTTTTCCTGCATTTTCTAGAGTCATCTAAATGGTGTCTGGGGACACTGTCGATTGGATGGTTGATGGGGCCGACGACTTGTCGAAGGTCCAGTAAAACCCCTTGGAGCAGGCCACCAAGCCGATTCCATCTAACACCTAGGGGGCAGCGGCGGAGATTGCTCCTAAGTAGAACTTCAAGGCCGCCCTCTATGACTCGGAGTTAGGGGTGAAAACCCTAACTTGATACTATTCTACCTACCTTGTCCCGAGGGGATCGTCTTTATGGACCTTCGGAGTTCTAGGGCCTTCGAAGCCCCTGCAAGTAGTGTAGTGCTATACGAGAAGGCCCTCATGGTGGGCCTTCAATTTCCGGTTCCCTTGTTTCTAAGGGAATTGCTACTCTACCTTGGGTTGGCACCTGTGTAACTAATGCCCAACGCTTAGTAGATAGCCATAGGCTACATGGTCCTATGAGAACTGACATTCAAGGGGAAACATCCCCTTACACTCAACGAGTTTTTTCATTACTACTGCCCGAAGGAGTAAGAGTTTGGGTGGTTCTACTTCTCCAATCGGGACCCAACTCTTACGTTGCTGACTGGACTCCCGAGCTCCAATAATGGGTGGAGGACCCGATATTATTTTGTCTCGGGTGAGGGTTGGGAGAACCCCTCGGGGGAGGTCCCATTAGTAAAGTTCAACTGAGGATGGTCATCAGTCATTAGCCTAGTAGGTAAGCCGTTAATTTATCATCTTTTCTTACATGTGTTTCACTTTTCTTATTGTCGTTGTCCATAGTTGAGCGGTTTTTCTTTTAAATGTCTTATGCTTTTTTTTCTTCCTGTTTTTGTTTTAGCTTCCGAAGTAGATGAGCTATCCGACGAGGATGAGGCTCGTAACCAGGAGGTAATAAATTACCATTCCCATGCCTTCCTCGACCTCATCACGCCCGATCGACTCCATCAGTGTGGTTTTGGTCCTAACCCGAGTAACTCACCCGTTTTTATTTTATTTGTCTTTCTTTCACTCTTCTCTCTAATTATTTTTTTTATATTTTGTTGATTTCTAATCCCGGGTTTATTTCTTGTGCAGTGATGAAGACAGCTAAAAAATATATTTCCCGAGCTCGAGAGATCAGAGATAAAGCCTCGAAGGCTAAAAAGGCTAGTCAGCTAGCGACTATCTAAGCAAAGGCCACCGCAACCTCGAAGAAGAGGAAATGCCACATCGTTTTCGAGGGGATTTTTGGGTCTCAATCTCCCAAGGTGGTTCCAGTGCCTTCCCCAACTCCCTCTACCGTCATCCCAGTCATTGACTTGGAGGGGGACTTAGGTGGTTCCTCTCCCGCTCCTAGCTCCGGGATCTAAGTTGTGACTTCTCATACGGCTACTCCTGCGACTGCCGTTGAGGCCCCTGCCACTGAGTCTCCTGCTATCACCCCTGAGCCCCCTACCCCAACAGTCGTGACAATGACAACCTCAGCTCGGGGGGCATCTTCTTCTAATCCTTTCCCGCCAACAGGATAGTCCCTGTTGGGGCCCGGTTCCTGGTTACTGAGGCCAAGTCTTAGGGGGGGACTACCTTCTAGGGGGTGTTCCCCTAACAGACCTCGAGTGCCTAAAGAAAAATCTCTCCCTGACTATCGTGCATAAAAATATGATGCACTATATGGCTAAGGTAAAGCATCCCGTCCCTTAGTGTTTTTTTTTTTTATCTATAGTACTGACTTGGTTTTGTTTTTGCAGACCATCGCCCCAATGATAGCTTCCATTAAAAAATACAAATTATGTGAACAAGTCTGGGCTGAGCATCTGAACCGCTTTGCCCATGCAAGGAATGAGAACAAGGCCATCCAGGAAGAGGCAAATGCCATAATTGGTGACCTTGAGGGTAAATTAAAATGGTTCGAGGAGTCTCACACTAGCCTAGCTGCAAAGGCCGCAAAGCAAGAGACCCACATTGAGGACTTGACTGCTCTCTTACGAGATTTTGAGAGGGATGTCCGTCTGGCCAAGGATGAGTTAGGACATGAGAGGAACTGTTGCATTAGGATCGAGGACAATTTCAATGTGTCCCTTGAGAGCTCGGTGAAAAAGAGCATAGCCGATGCCTTAAAGCAGGCACACCTCGAAGCTGAGGCTGAGAGAGAGAAAATGAGAAGATGATGAAAGAGGCCCTCGAGTCGGCCATAACTAAATATCTTGCCTCAAACGCTTTTAGGGTTGTGAGGGATGACTGCTTCTGGGAAGGGTTCGATGAATTTTGGGACCTAATGGCTAGGCGATTTCCCGACATCAACTTCTCTTCCATCAAACCCAACGAAGGGGGTGATGGGGCTGAGGAAGATCAAGAGGAGGTCCGCCAAGGAGAAGACATGGTGACGGAGGGTGAGGTCGAAGAGCTAGTGGTGGCTGACGGGGGGATTTAACACCAGGAGATGTGGCCTCAGGGGATGACAACCCCGATGAGTAATTGTACTTTTATCTTCTTTTTTTTATAACTTTTATAATCTTTTTGTGAATTAAAATTCTCTCTTTTATATCTCTTGTTTATGATGTTTCTCTTTAAATCTTTCTAAGCATTGATGTGTGTCATAGTGCTTTCTTCTTGTGTTTCATACGCGTATTTAGATAGGCCAAAGTAGGTAACCTAAAATTTTTCTAAGTATGAGTGTGTCTCGGGGTAATTGATTGTTATCCGAGTCGAGAGGGTGAAGCATAATTTTCTAAGTATAGGGATCCCTCAGGGTTAGCATTTCAATGATGAATATAAGTAGTTTTAATCGATAAAGACCAATAAAGTTTTTCTAAGTGTGAGATCACCTCGGTGATAATATGAGGACCTACTAGGTCTCTCACGATTTTTGGTATTTTCTAAGTATAGGGATCCTTTGGGGTTAGCATCTCAATTATGGATATAGGAAGTTTTAATCGACAAAGATCAACAAAAGTTTTTCTAAGTGTGGGATCACCTCAGTGATAATATGAGGACCTACCGGGTCCCTCACGATTTTTGGTAAATAAGGGTTCTCGGTAACATTATTTTGGGCTTGAGCTTTTCTTTGTTAATGTTGTCGGGTACCCTTAGATACTTACCGAGACTTTAGTTTTGTGTAAGGGGGTGTAGCTATACTTACTTGGTAAAGGAGGTTTGACTCGGGTTGTAACACACTTTCTTCAACATGGTCGGGCTCTTTTTGTTGACTCATGAGATCCTCCTTTGCCTTACATTTCTTCAGCCCGGAAGTCGCTTGATTTTAAGACTCGGGGTCATCCTCGTGACTAGAGGGTTGACCTTATAACATGGGGGCTAGTCTTGTAGCCTGATCTGGGAGGATGGGTCAGTCTTTTGGCCTGGGTTCAGTCTTGTGACTTGAGGGTTAATCTTGTAACCCGGGGGCTAGTCTTGTGGCCTGAGCACAGTGGCTTGAAATATTGTCGACTCTGCATAAATTAGAGCATTTCATCAGTTAGAGTTATAACATCAATTTTATTGATAATATTTTCTTAGATGTTCTACATTCCATGGTTGTGGTAGGGGCTCCCCCCGCATTGTTTCAAGATGGTAAGTCCTAGGCCTATGATAGTGCGTCACACGATAGGGCTCTTCCCAGCTCGGTCTCAGCTTTCCTTTCGTCGAATCTTGTGTGGATAAACTTACCTTCCTGAGCACTAGATCCCCGACGGTAAATCTCCTTGCCTTGACCCGGGAATCGTAAGACTTGGCCATTTTTTGCTTGTACGCAGCCGCCTGAAGTGTGGCTTCATCTCTCTTCTCTTCTAATAGGTCGAGATTGTTTCTAAGACTTTCCTAGTTCTTCTTTGAGTTGAAGTATGCTGTTCTGTAGGTAGCCATCCCAATCTTGATAGGTACTACCGCCTTGGTTCTGAAAGCAAGTGAGAATGACGTTTCTTCTGTGGGGGTCCTCATTGTGGTGTGATATGCTCACAAGACACTCGACAATTCCTCAGGCCAAAGGCCATTTGAGCTATCGAGCCTTTTTTCTATTATGCTTAGGAGGGTTCTGTTAGTGACTTCCACTTGGCCATTGGCTTAGGGGTGAGGCAGGGAAGAGAAGTGATTCTTAATGCCGAGCTCCACGCAGAATTTTCAGTATCGGGTGTTGTCGAACTGTTTACCATTGTTGGTAATAATGACCTGAAGGATGCCAAATCGGCACACAATGGACTTTCAGGTGAAGTCTCTGATGTTCTTCTCGATGATCTTTGCCAAGGGTTCAGCCTTTACCCACTCGGTGAATTAATCGATGGTCACTACTAAGAACCTCATTTGTCCTTTCCCCATAGGGAGTAGCCCAACTATATCGATCCCCCACTATGTAAAGGGCCAAGGCCTCGCTATTGGGACTAATTCTTCTGCGGGCTTCTTGGGGATGTTGGCAAACCTCTAGCACTTGTCACACCTTTGAGCGAGGAAAGTGACATCTCTTAACATAGAGGGCCAATACTACCGGGCTCTGGTTACTTTATGGGCCATTGTCCTTCCTCCTGAGTGGCTTCCACATATCCCCTCGTGTATCTCTCGAAGTACAGAGTCGGCTTCTTCCTCGGATAAACATCTAAGCAAGGGGAGAGTGAAGCTTCTCTTCTAAAGAGTGTTGCCAAGAAATAGATATCGACAAACCCGTGTTTTTTACTTTTCTTGCTTCTTCCTTGTCCTTGGGCAACTTGCCGCTCTTCAAATATCTTATGATCTGATTGGCCTATTCAGGCTCAGGACTTGCCATGTTGACTTCCTTGTCTCCCTTTGTTTTAATACTTGGCTTTGGTAGGTGCTCGACGAGGATCTCGGGAGCTAGGTTTTCAATGACGGATGACGCAAGTTTGGCTAACTTGTTGGCTTCTTCATTATCCTCTCGTGGGACCCGCTGTATGCTGAAATACCTAAATTGGTACTTCTCTTTCTCAACTATGGTGAGGTACTGTTTCATCTGGCCATCCTTCACCCTATACTCCCCTTGTACTTGTCTAACCATCAGCTGGGATTCGCTTTTGACCTTTACCCTTTTGGCCCTGAGTGTGCTGGTGAGGCGTAGCCTTGTGATCATTGACTCGTATTCTGCCTCGTTGTTGGTTTTTTCTGGTGTGATCAAGACTCCTCCTCCGGCTACACTATTGGTGGAGGAACTATCCACATGTACCACCCACTCTGCTTGGTATACTTCTTTTTATTGCTCATCTTGCATTTCGGTCTTGGTGTTTAGTGCATGTGTACTTGGCGATGAAGTCTGTAACAACTTAACCCTTGATAACTCCCCAATGGTGGTATTTGATGTCTAATTTGCTTAACTCTACCGACTACTTGACTAGTATTCCTGAGGTCTTGGCATTGTGCAGTATGATTCTGAGTGGCTAATCTATTAGGACCCGGATGGCATAGGCTTAGAAATAAGGCCTCAGTCATTGAGTAGTGACAACCAGTGTGAACATCATCTTCTCTACCCTCGGGTACCTTTCATCTACCCCCTAAAGGCTCTACTGGTGTTGTACACGAACACTTATACCCCGACCTCTTCTCTACCAGCATTGAGCTTACCGCTATCTCTGATACTGATAGGTATACATAGAGTACCTCTCCTTGATTTGGTTGATTGATCAGTGGCAGGCGCCCAAGGTGGTCCTTAAGCTCCTAGAAGGACCCGTTGCACTCTTCATCCCAGTAGAAAGCTTTCTTTAATAAGCAGAAAAAGGGGCAGCACTTGTCTGTGGCCAAACAGTGCACCTATTTTGTGTTTCCAGGAGTTTGCATGTCGAGTATGGCCTTCACCTTCTCAGGATTGGCCTCTATTCCCTGTTGAGACACCATAAACCCTAGGAACTTTCCGATTGACACCCCAAAGGCACATTTGCTAGGGTTGAGCTTTATCTTGTGCTTCCTCAAGGTTTAGAAGGTCTCACTTAAATCAGAGAGGTGCTGCTCAACTTAAAGGTTCTTCACCAGCATGTCACATACACCTCAACCTTCTTCCTAATTTGGCCTTTAAACATCTTATTGACGAGCCTCTAGTAAGTGACCCCCATATTCTTTAGTCCGAAGGCATGATCTTGTAACAATAAAGTCCTCGATCGATGATGAAGGCAGTTTTCTCCTGGTCGAGCTCGTGCTTCATTATTTGGTTATACCCCAAGAAGGCATCCATGAAGCTAAGGGTTTGGTGGCTAGCTGTTGAGTCCACCAAGGTGTTGATCATTGGGAGTGGAAACCTGTCCTTTGGGCATGCTTTGTTGAGGTCGGTGAAATCGACACACATACGCTATTTTTCACTCGATTTTCACACCATTACCACATTTTCCAACCAGTTGAGGTAGTAGACTTCCCTTACAAAACCAGCCATCGACAATTTCTCTACCTCTTCAGCTACTGCCTAATTTCACTCTGGGGCAAAATTTCTCTATTTTTGCTTGACAGGCCTCGAGGCCAGGTCCACATTCAACCTATGCATAGCCATCTGGGGATCTATTCCCACGTCTTGATTCTTGATAAGGAGTCTCGCAGCCAAACTTTGAATTCTCCTAGAGGTTCGATCCTACACTGGTGACTCCATCAGGTGTGTTGGGATTGAGGATAATGTCTTCCAGCTCTCCTCCTGGTTTTGTTACTGCTCGGGTTCTCTCATCTCGGACCTCCAGGATGTTGATCGACATGCTTTTTTTCGGGGCTGGCTCCCCCTTGAGCGAGGACATATAGCATTCCCTGGCTGTCACTTGATCACCCCTAACCTCTCTGACTCCCCCCTCAGTTGGGAAGCACATAAATAGATGATATGTCGATGTGACTGCTCTTAACTGATTCAGTGTCAACCTTTTGAGTATTGCATTATAGGTTGAGGGACAGTCGACCACCAAGAAATCTATCACCCAGGTTCTTTATCGATCTCCTGTACCGGATGTGACTAGCAAACTAACCGTTCCTAGTGGGAGTAATCAGTCTCCTGTGAACCCCACCAATGGTGTTTGGACATGCTTGAGTTTATCTTGCTTGACACCCATTTGATTGAAGGCTAGTAGGTAGAAGATGTCTGCTGAGCTCCCATTGTCGATGAAGATATGGTGCGTGAGGTAGTTTGAAATTACTAACATCACTACTAAGGGGTCATCGTGCGGTTGACTCACCCCCTGAGGGTCTTCTGCGGAGAAGGTGATGGGAGGGTGCTCTGACTTGAGATGCTTCGCCAGCCTCTCTGTCATCACCATTTGTTGGTCTTTTTTTGCTTGGATGCCTCACGTGTGATCTCTTTGCTGAGTATGATTCTTTTTCCCTGGCGAACCCTCCAGCTATTACCCTTATCTCCCCAATTGGCCCTTCAGGCCTTCTTTCTTCTCGAGTAGGAGGGTCTTGATGGGCACTTTCACGTCTGTCCTGTTGCCACCTCGCGATAAATCTCTGCAGCCACCCTAGTTGGATAAGGGCTTCTATCTGCTCCTTTAAGTCAAAGCAGTCGTCGGTGTCGTGGCCATGGTCCCAATGAAAACAATAGTACTTATCGCAGCTTCTCTTCTCCGATGGGATGCGGATCCTCTCGGGCCATTTGATGCTCAGGTCATCCCTGATATGGAGGAACACTTGTTCCACCGGTGCGTTAAGAGGGGTATAGTTTTGAAACCTACTTGGGGGGAGGGTGACCTATGGCTTAAGCTGTTGTTCCCTCTTTTTTGTTAGACTGTGAATTGGGCTTGGCATCCCGTTCTCGCCTGGTGTTGAGGGTATCCTCAGCGTTCATGTGTGGCTATGCCTTCACCATGAGGTTCGTCATGTGGGACGGGCGATTCTTGGAAAGAGAGGACAGGAATTTGGAGGGCAGTAACCTCGCCATCAGAGTAGCTACGATCATCTTCTCCTCAACATTGTCTACTTGTAGCATTTCTCTATTAAACCTAGACATATAGTCCCGTAGGGATTCTCCCTTGTTTTGCTTGATATTCAGAAGATAAGTGACTGGCTTCCGATGCCTCTGACCGTCGATGAAATAGCCGACAAACTGTCGACTAAGTTTTGTGAAGTTTGATATGCTGCTGGGCTTTAACAGGCTAAACCAAACCCTGACGAATCCCTTGATTGTAGTTGGGAAAGCCCGACACATAATTTCGTTAGGGGTCGCCTGAAGGTTCATGTGTATCTTGTAGGCCTCTAAGTGATTTAGGGAGTCATTGCCACCATTGAACATCTCCATTTACGGCGGCTTAAACTTGTTAGGGAGGGGTCGAGCCATTACCTCTAGGGTGAAGGGGTGGTCCGTTCTCTGGATTAGCTTGCCGACGGTGGCCTGAGCTTTTCCTTTCAAGGCTTCCCTCATCGTCGCCATCTCCTTTCTCACATCCTCCATCCTCTCCTCCTAAGAGCTTGGGATGTGAATCTTTTCTCCATGGTGACTTGCTTCTTAAAACTAGGAGGCTATGACACTTACAACTTTGTCTTCATCTCCCTGGTCATGGCTTCGGGCTGGAGGGGCATGAAATCCTAGTTGTCCTGTATCACCATCACCTGGTGTGCCCCTCCGGCCTCTCAGTTCTTGTATAATCTCTCGGTTTTGTTCCATCAATAGCTGCACATTCATCGTCAGCCCCTGAATCTTCCGCTCAACCACATTTACCCTTGGGGTTTCGGGGCATGCTCTGTTGGAGATGGAGGCTTCCAGTCCATCAACTCCAACATCCTGGTCGTGTTGAGCCACCATCAACCTGGTTTCAACCATGCAAACCTTAGGTTCTACCGGAAATGAAGCTTCCCATAGACGGCACCAACTGATAACGTATCAGTTGAGCACTCCTTTACGCTGGTTAGATGGTCCTACAGTCATCCCAGGTATTTGACGGAGCCAGTTCTACACACACAGATCAACAAAATGCCAGCTAGCTAGGCTCTGGTAGGGTGCCAGCTTCTAGCTCTCCGACGATTAAATCAGTAAACATGGGGATTCTAGAGGCGAAGCTCTCCTTCTTTCTCTTTTAGGGTTTCTCATGTCTCATAATTGGAGGATGAATTAGTGCACATATTTATAGGCTCAAGTAGTGGGGTATCTGAATAGATCTCGCATGTTGCTTTCCCCCCAATATCTTGCATGTCGCTGTCGCCTACGTTTTTAGCCGTGTCTTCCCTTGCTTTTTTTGTCATTTTCTCATAATTATCAGGTTTGCTGTAGAGAATATTCTATTCGAATAACGGTCTTTGGATCATGCTTATCCTTAAGTTGAATAGTCAGGGTTATCACATTCCACAAGCCGGGAAGTCTCCAAGTCCCTGGGGGCCTCGAGGTTTCAAGTGGTCTTTAGATGTCGGGTGCTTTGAGTGATAGTTGGGTTACTAGCGGAATGCTCGGGTCGAGTACCAAGGGACGATTCTACCATCTGATCGAGGGCCTCGGCACCTAGCGAGTTGGGGGGCCCAGGGCCGGCCCCCTCAGAACTCTTTGGGTCAGTCCATCTAGAGTTGAGGTTGTGCTAATTAATCAGGATCGGCTAGTAAGACCCTTAGTATAGTTTTCCCCATCAACCATAAACACTACAGACACTTTATCATCACAAAAACATTTTCTTCCTTTTAGAATGAACAAAGGCATGGGCTTTTTATTTTAACATGGATTTTTGTCTCTTAAAATAGGGTTTTTGTCTTTTGGTGATCGTTTTTGTTCATGTGACAAACGGGAAGGGATGTTCTATCCAAGATTTGGTGTCTAGGACACCAAGGGCCCTCATATGGAGAAAAAACTGCATATTCCATATTCAAAATATGCATCAACCACCCATTTTATCGGGAAAGGATGTTCTGTCCAGGACACTAGGGGCTGTCATATGGTATAAAATGCATATTCCACATTCAAAAAATGCATCACCTACCCATTTTATTCCATTTGACAGCCCTTGGTGTCCTGGACACCATGCTAAACACCAAATCCTGGACAGAACATCCTTTCCCCCATTTTATTCTATATGACGGCCCCTGTCCTGGACACCATTCCACCAAATCCTGAACAGAACATCCTTCCCTTAACAAAAAGCTAAAGCTGATCGCCGCTTTTTTTTTTTTTTTTGACTTACTCGAGTTATTTTATTTTCTTTTTCTTTTTGTTTTTTAATTTTTTGGTAATGAGTTACAAAGGAGTCATTTCATTTATGACATGGGAAGTTCTAAATTTTCCAGGCTCAATTACTAAAGAATGTCTTTAGGTGTAGCCTTATGATGTTCATGTACCTGACAGATTGAACAAGTCTCAAGAGACTGCGACGTTTGTCGTATTGATTTTGATTTCAATGTTTCTATTGGAGCTAAGAAAGTGTGAGAAGTTTACCACCAAATAAAAGATGCGAGAAAATGGGGTAAAAGACAGGCTCAGTCGCTTTCCAATAGGTTGCCCATCAGCTCCACTCGTGGAGATTAAGATGCTCCAAATGCCTTTGTTCAGGAGACGAATACATACCCCAAAAAGTAAGTACCCCTCCTGAACACCACAGTATTATTTGTGGACAGGAGATGATCTCAACTGCGTTCGTGTTTGTCTTCACAGGATTATGTGGCTCCTGTAGGTAGAGCTCGTTACAACCGCAGCTAATCCTAATCTTTTTACTAATTAAAACCAAATCAATCTGTTGTGGGTAACCAATACATTAACAAGAGGTCAGAGAGATAATTTATGGACCTCTTGCAACCAAATTCATAAATAAATAAATAAGTATAAAGGAACTAATATGATGGAGTGAAGGTTCACAATCCTGATTGTTGTGGGGAAGCCTGGACTTGCAGTTCGTATGCAATAAAACATAAGAAAGAAAACAGTGAAAAATAGCAATCACTTAAAGAAGACGATATACGTGGTTCAGTTTGAAGCCTACGTCAAGAATGTTTACTGTGATCCAAACTAGAGATTGCAATGAATAGTACAGTGGCACAAAAGCCAAGAATTCCTAAATATAGATGCCTAAAACACTATTCTCCACGGTCGGACAAAACCCCAAATCGGATCAAAGATACCATCCAACAAATTTCTAAACGGTTCATATCAGGTTTCCTCTCCGGATCGTCATCCTGGTTACATCTTAGGTTGAATTCTACATTTTCCCAACACTCTAAGAACCAAACCCACTAGATATTCACCTACTCATCTTACGCTCACCATTCGTGGTTGTGAAGAACCTCTTTTGATGGAGTACAGCCCAAAAATTTGTAACACACCCTTGTGTGGGAAAGTCTCCAAAGCCAGTAAACTTATTTTGGATATTTAAGCTGTAAATCAGACGTTGTCACGCCATGAAGAGTAATGTAAAAGTTTTTAAATAAAAGAAAAGAAAACGAAAAGAACAAAAATATTTAATAGAGCAGTGCAAAAGAGAGAGTGGCAAGGCAGTGGAGGTGAGGGCCTTAGCCAACAAGGAAGAAGTAGTACTGACCATGAGAGCGAAACCAGTGACAGTAGCCCATGAGTTAGCGAGGGTGGAGCTCGCGAGCTCGAGCTCGCCGAGGTGGCCGGCGAACATGACGGAGATCAACGTGATGGAATAATAAGAAACATTGGTGATGATCATAGGCACAGAAAAGAAAACCTGGTGCTTGGTCTCCTCCACGTCTATCACCTTCCCCCATCCTTCCTTCCTCTCTTCTCCTCCATTACAAGACTCCAACAACGGTTCTCTACTCTCAGACATTATTCCCTTCTTCTTCTTCTCTCAGAGGACCTCAAGAAAGGAGTGTGTGAGAAACTAAGAGGAGACCCACTTCAAATCAATTTCAGAGAGAGAGAGACGGGGGAACATGCGGGTTGTTGATACTGATCTTCGGGAAAAACTTTAATGCCTGCCATTTTGGACCATATTCATGAATGATTCAATATCATCAATGAAAAGTCTCACTTGTCATCTATAAGATTTAAATAATATAAACGGCTGCAGTTTCTTCAAGTGCCGCTTTCAAACGCTCTCCCCCCACTACCTTGTTTAGCTAACGCCTGTTGCAGCTGATTATTGGCCATATGTTATTAGTAAAAGGTGTGGACATTTTCTCCTAACATCTCTATCTTAAAACGTCACTATAGCAAGCCTTAGTATCTCCATTTACAAAAAAGATAAAAAACCCCAAGGTTCCAAATCTGATTGTGACACGACACCCAACAGGGGCATTTGGGTAAAGAGCTATATATGGGCTCTTGTCTCATATATATGTATTTATCTGAGTATGTTTATAAAAACAAAATAAATGTTCTGACCAATACTTGGTGTCCACAGGAAACCAGGGAACTTCACATGGAATAAAACTACCCGTGTTAATCCAGCCGACAAAATATAAAATATAATAATTAAAATTAAAAAATAGAATAAAAATAGACAACTGGAAATTTTTGAAGCAAAAATTGATTTATTATCAAATTGAATATATTTTATATAGAAGGTTTGTAAAAAAAGTGTTAATATAGGTATATACAATAATAAGTATACAAAGAAAGCAAAAAAAGAAAAAGGCAAGAAAGATGGAAGGTTACAAAGACGTACATACTTGTTGTTAAGAAAAGACTAAATAAAAATAAAATATAGATAATAAAAACTTTATAAACAAAAAATTATGACAAAATAAATGATATTGTGACAAAAATTAAGACTAAAACCTAAACATGCCTATGAGAATTTAATTATAAATTTAGTCACTAAGGTGTTTGAACGACATTGCAAACTAGGTTTATGGATTCCTTAACCTTGAAAGCTTCAGCCTAAACCATAACTAAGGTATTTCCTATGTATGTCTTGAGATTCACACCCATAGGAAATATTTATTTTTAAAAGACCATTATACTTGATATAAATTACTAATAAAATATAGAAATAATCCAAAATATTACATATTAGAAGTTCATTTACAACAAGTATTATGTCCCAGAGAAGGAAATGTTATTACAAAGATTGAACTACCCCATCAAGAAGAAATAACACAATTACCGCCTATTCTTCTCACTCCTCTTACATGACACACTAAATACAAAAAAATAAAAATAAAAATCTAGATTTCTAAGATTTCAAAACTGAATTCAAAACAATATATGTAATGTTCTGAACCCTGACTCAAATATGGGATCCATATGTGCCTCAGATTTGAATTGTTACATTGCATTGATTCGATCACCAATGTTTACAATCTGTTAATCATAGTTCAAAAGTCATATTTAGGCTCTATTTGGTTTGGGTTATTAGAATTGATTATTGATTATAATTATAGATTCTCATAATTAGATTATAAAAAACGATTTTGAGAAACCAAATCTTGTTTAGTTACTCTGTTTTTTAAAGCTGATTTTAGAATCAATAATCAAAATCCTGTTTGGTACAACAATGTTTAAAAACGATTATCCAGCTGCAATATTATAATTTTATAACTAATCTGAATGCAGATATTTCAAAACCCAGTAAATAAGATCTGGATTTATAAGAAGCGTATGTAATTAAATAGAATCTCAATCACTTCAGGCTACATTTAAAACAAATCAACTATCAGGAGTCGTAGAAAGAAAGGATAAATATCATGCTCCAGCTCTCAGAAACAAGAATACAAGGCAAAAATAAACTTACCAAGAGAAAATAGAAACAGCAAGCTTCGTTTGACTCTTACAGTTCCCTGCATTTAGTGAAAGTTCCAATTTCAGATTTAAAATAATCTGACCTTAAACAAACTAGCCTTTCAGCCCCAAAGCTGCAACTTGAATGGCGATGTTGATAAAAAAATGGATGAATTTACTAGAATTTAATAAATCGCTATGTATAGCCCCGTCTTCGTCATCACATTTAATAAATTTGGGTAGTCATTTTTCAGGCTTCCTTATTATATCA
>JAOXJP010256401.1:0-21464 GCA_025762735.1 Platanus orientalis | reverse complement strand
TAAATATCTTATTAAAAAGTTTAGTTAACCATGATAAGCCATCGTCTCCCATACATTTCCAAGCCTCAATTGGGATATCGTCTGGTCCTAATGTTTTTCCTATCTTCATGCTCTTCAAAGCCTCTTTAACTTCCGTCACACTAATCCTATGAAGATATATATGATCTCTACTCTTTACTCTACCAATTCCAAGATATTGAAAATCCAATGTGATTTGGGAAAGTTATGACCAAAATACTAGCAGGGTATCACTAAATTACAGGATTTTATTAATTTAGAAGCTTTATTTTCAGGAAGTCTAATTAGAGTGAGACTTGGAAAGATTGACATGTAAAGTCTATATACGCTTGTAACCCACAATTTTAGGAATAAAATTGATGAATAAAGAATTTTCTTGCTTTCTAGCTCTTGGCTAGTAGGTTATGCATTTGTAAAGTCTAAAAACTATAAGTGGTTTTCTCCAAAGGTTGATTCCTTGGGTTTACCCAAGCTTGGTGGAGCAAGATCCCCTATTAGGGGTTTGGAAAACTTTAAATCAGGTCTTTATCTTTTTTTTTCTTTTCTTTTTTCTTATTTTTGCTACATCACTTTGGATTTTATTGATATTCTTAACCATCATTATACATCAACTTAGGAATCATCTCTATTGTGTTGCATCAATGCTTCCCTACCAACCCTTTTTATTGTGGAGTCACATAAGACCATGCTTGGCAACTATTAATTCTAAGGAATACAATTCTTTTGCTTCCTAATCGAATTTGGACTCTAATCATGTCGTAAGTTGCAAGAAGTTTCTAAATAAGGTTTCATTCCTACTTATAATCCTGCTCCTCCTACAATCATAGTTTGAAGATTGGGATCGCGATCAAGATAGGACCCAACCAATCCTTATCTGATATTGAATCAGATCCAGCAATCCCAATCTGGATTGGCCGATCTGACATGCTTCGATGGTAACAACAAAAAGGTTAAATAGTCAGATCAAGTAATCCAGATTGGGATCATAGATTGCATTGGTAATTGCGAATCATCATTACAATGAATTAATCCAATACATCAATCAATTCTATTATTGATGTATTAGTGATAGTTTTTCCCACTTCTTATGCTCAGTAATAGTTAGCAATACAGCATATTTTATGGGACAATATTACATGCCTACAAGAGAATCTCATGAAACATAATGAGTGTTTTTTTTTTACAAGTTTTAGACCTTGGATAACATGCAATTGTAATTTTGTTTTCCTTTCCCATGAACTTGGGGTTTTTATTTCTTGTATCCAAATTTCTTTGATGAAAATATTGTACTTCATAAGATGCACACACACCTTTGATCTGGGTTCTACATCTTATTCTATACATAGTTTGGGACTTCATTTTCTTTGAAGGCAAACAGAGCTTCAATATTTTAGAACCCCGTCACAGTTAGTTGACTAAGTAGTACAGGATAGAGGTGTGATCTTTAAAATTAATGATCCTCAATTACAGGTTTTGGAAGTTTTTCATGACAAACATATCCTAGGCATTTGGAAAGCAATTAGTTATCATTCCAGAAGGTGAAAAACCAAACAATATTGGAGGGTCTAAGTAGAGACATAAAACGCTTTCTAACAGGTGCCCTCACTTGATACAATTATTTCATTTCTGTTAACGGTAATTTATCAATTATTAAGCAGAAGCTAGTATACCAACCTGATAAAATATTCAGGCAAATCGAGAGCAGACTTGGACATCCTACTATCATCAACTTCTATGTCAAAATTCAGTCTATGAATCTCGTATTTTCAACATCTCCAGTCTATTAAATTTGAGATAAACCAAGAAGTGCTAAATTTGATGAAGCTCTTCATAAAGTCCAAAGAAAGCTAATTACACTTCAATACAGTGCATTCAGAAATTCAAATTTGGCTATCTATACAGCGCACTGAAGCAAATGCCAATATGTTCCTTTCAATTTCAAACCATCACAGTCCCCTTATTTACTAAACGAAGAGACAACCTAATGTTCTGATAATGAGATCTTACAGGCCGAAATTACGAGTCGAATCGATTACATGTAGTATAACTAGACATCGGATGATGCAGCCAATTAAGGTGCGTAATTGATATTCGGATCTCCTAATGAGACTGATTTCTAGAACAAAAAATCCATCAAATTTTAAAAGAAAAATACTCGGGACAAAAGAATTTTAAAAAATCTGCAGTGCCGACAAAAAAAAAAAAACTTTAACGAAATTGAAATAGAGAACATTGAAAACGAATTACAGCCGCATAAACTTTTAAGAGTGAAAAAAAGATGAAGATGGAGACGGGGGGAGGGATTACTACCTCGGAGAGTGTTGAAGCGAGAGATCTGATCCGGCGGGAACTGAGCGGCATCTGCGAAGAACTCCTTGAGCCTGATAGCCTGCGCATCGCGTCCGTCGTCTAGGAGCTCGTGAAGCAGCTCGAAGGCGGAGAGCAAGTAGTTCTCTTCGAGAAGGAAATTGACGACGCAGTTGCAGAGAGATGATTTCTCCACGTCCATCTATCTCAAAGGCGATGGCAGATCCCCAACGGTAGATCAGTGAATCCTCGATCGATTCATCTCTTCTTCAATGAGTTTCGTTTGATTTGCGTGAAGAGAGAAGAGTGCAGAGGGATTTGAACGAGATCTGTTCGTTAGCTGACTTTGAGAGAAGATCGATTTATGAGTTCTTTAACTTGTCGCAAATGAGAGGGGAGAAAAGCTTGGAGGAAAGCGGTGGATATTACGTACTGCGTGGGTATATCAGACTTTATACTTGTTCGCCCACATTGGCCGTTCACGTGTGAAATGGGTCTGATTTCGAACGTCAGGCCCGATACAGGATCTGCTTTGTAATAGCACGCAGCAGAGCCACCAAATTCTTTATTTACACACATTGCCCTTTGAATCGACCAATATAACAGAACTCTACAAATCCATTGTTTTCGCCATCACCGTTGAGCCCCCATTGTCCTTCTCTATTAGTTAAGAATCCCCGCGAAAGCTCGCTCAGTCTCACTCACAACCTTCCTATGGGTGTCAACGAGCCAAGCTTTGTACAGCTTAGCTCAGGTTCGTCTGCGCCACTTTGTAGTGAACCAAGTGAAGACGGACACAAAAGGGGTGGGTGTTAGGATTGTTTTATCTTTTTCATCTTAAAAGAAAACATGATGAAATAAAATCAAGATACAGAAATTACACACAACACAAAATTTATGTAAAAAACCTCAATTTTTTGGAAAAATCACAGTCATAGTGAAAACTTTCACTATATAAGAAAACTCATTAAAGATGATTTACAATTTCAAAACCTCTTCCCTTTCACATGTAATCCGAGGACGAAACATATAAATATCTTAAAACCCTAATATATATACGGATACAATTTATATCCGGTTTGGTACATAAAAATATAAAAACGGGTCAAAATTCTGTATTCGGGTTGCATGTTGGTCATATTTCGGGTCCAATTCCATATGCTAACTCAAATCAAACTTCACACATTACAGTGGGGCCTTGCAAAAAGTGCATGGGCCCTATCGCCCCCCCCCCTTGTGTCTATGTCTCACCTTAGCTCACCATAAGGTAGCTCACCATAAGGTGGCACAAAGAATATGAGTCCCACACTAAGGACAAGTTCATGCTTGTCATGTGTCTGAATTTGGGCTCAACTCATTAAGATTTAGGTGAACTCAGCTCGGTTTATCAAACTCGAGCTTAATGCTTCAAACCAAAATCTTAAAGGTAATAACTATGAGCCAAACCTTTGTTGGACTAATTCTATGTATACACTATTCTATGAACAAAAAATATTTATTTCACACAAATAAAATATTAAAATTAATATGAAAATAATCACTTACTTGACTGGTTGAATTAACAATAAATCATACCTAAAATTGATTAAGGCTACTATTTGACACTATGTCCTTAAGACATATTTCATCCCTCGCGTTGGTGTTTATGATCATCACGGACGTCTGCCTCCCAAGATACAATGATCTATACATACAAAAGAAGCATTGCAATTTGTGTATCTGGCAAACCAATTTTGTGTTGTATTCTCTCTCTTAAAACACGAATACGCTATCATACTCTTTATATACATAATTCGGGCATCCTCAATGATGCCCAAAGGAATACTAAGAATTTTAAATCCAAAATTGAATTGTATTTTAATAAGATGAATGATGGACAATTTAATTTATAGATTTGTTCATGTTTGTTCGGAACATGCATAAAAATACAACTTTTAGTGTTCGAACAGACACGAATGCAGAAAGTTGCAATTTAGTAGCCACATATATATTCGTACAGAACATATATGTGTTGGTAGATGTGAGCTAATAGTCATATGTGTTTTCGTTTCCAAGGGCATAACTATTAAATCTCTATAAATTGACACACCCCTACAAGGGCAAAACTATAAAGACATGCCCTCCATATATATAATTGAATTTGGGAGAAAACAAAAAGAAAAATTAATAATAAAAAATATTATATTATATTATTTTTATTGACTTGGCCCAACTTAACCCAGCCCAGTTCAGCTCGGTGAATGTGTGTGTTTAAATATAAACCCAACCAGCTAGGTCCTCCACCATCTACAAAACAGCAGTACCCTGTGGGGCTTAAACTAATGTTCAACATTAGTGTATATGAACACAATGTTTTATGGGCTAGTCCATGTGGGACCATTCAAATTCCACACACTTTTACCAATGATCAACTAGGCACTTTTGGAGACAATTTCTTATTCACCTATTAATGGTTTTGAGCATCCAACTATATACAATGTTGCTTTCCTCATTAAGGTGAACATGACCTCATGTGAACCCGGTTCAAACAACTTGTGGATCCCACTTTTATTTTTGGCTCAAAGATACCAACCCAAACAGATTTTGAATGTAGGCATAGAAAATTTGGGTGTTTCAAAACCATGTCCAACAACCTTTTGTGTTAATACCAAAATTCTACTGCCAGAAATGAAAGGTTAAGAGTTTGCCAAGTGACAAGTCAAAAATAGTTGCAAGGACAATTGAATGTCGAATCTATTTGTCTATAAATTAAGGGCTTTGGCCAATAGAAAAAGGCATCTCAAACATCTGAACATCCAACAAACTTCTCAGAAAATACTAATCACTTACTCAATGTACAACTTGTCGAAATGTTTTGGTCACTAAGAAATTTCTCTTTGCAATCCCATTTTTGTAGGAAGAATGTTGCTTTTCTTACTGACTACCCTTGTATTTTCTTCAATAATGGTAAATTTTTTTGACTTCAAAACTTTTACTACTTCAAAATTATGCATGTACTGCAACACAATTTGTAGCATATTGGAATTCCATTCGATGTAAGTATCATATCTTTCTGAAATGATTAGCTTAGTATAGCTTTTATTATATCCGTGATGGTATCATTCTTTTATAAGAAGTCTTGGTTTCAACAAAGTGAAATGAACCCATACTGAGATAAACCCTCCCCATCTAAACCCTCCCCTTCTAAATCCTTCCTTGAAAAACAGAAGATTGTGCCTGCCTCCCTTAAGAACGCTAACGTGTAAAGAGATAGACACATCAGCACCAAAAAATGATTAGTGCCCTCCCCCTCCCAAAAAAAATGTGTAAATCATTTTTTTTTGCACTAATGCACCCGTCCCCAGACCCCAATGGAAGTTAGCGTTTTTAAGAGAAGTGGACACAATCGTTCCTCCTTGATAGAACATCTTTTTGGTCACTCCGTCCAATTCAACACCTGAGGTCCCAGGAAGGAATCCAGATCTTGTGTCATCTGACAGTGGCACTACCATAGACTAAGCCAGCTTCTCACTGCCTCACTTTCTCTTGATTGTTGTTCACCATTGATTAATTACCCCATTTGGAGGGTGTGATTGGAGAATGAAGACACGCATAGAAGAGGGATGTACCATGGTAGTGTATCCTGGTTTAGGGTTTAGGAGAATAGAGAAATGGCGTTTGTGGAAGATGTTGTCGAGTGTCCTCTTTGGTAAGGTATGGTGTAGCAAGGTCAGGTAAGGAGCTACATGTTAGAGTAGGGCTTGGATTATGTGCAAACGAGTCTTGTGAGAACCGTGAAAACGGCACTAGAGAGGCTGATGCATCAGTACCAAAAAGTGATCTGCATTTTTTGGAGGGCACTTATCACTTTTTGGTGCTGATGTATCCATACCCTGATGCCGTTTTCATAGTTCTCACAAGATTCGTTCTCACCTCATTTTTAGTGACTAAACATATGTGAAGTTTTCCCCAAGTTTTGATCAAAGCTTCTCAACCCTCTTTATTAGATTGTGATAAGGAATCCAACTTCCCCCAGTTTTACAGGTACGACCAACACAACTCACCACTTCAAAACGTTTTACTTGCTCTTTAATTTCCTTTTTTGGATCTTTGAAAAAAGGAAATAAATGTTATGTTCAGTATTCGGTGTCCAAGACACCAGGGGACATCATATGAAGTAAAATGTATCTTCCATAATAAAAAAATGCATCACCCACCCAAAACCTCGACATGATATTTGCTCCCTTGAAAAAACCAACCAATCTTCTTCTCAATTGCTACTTTGTCTTTTAACACATTTTTATCAAGGCCAATGACCTTTGTCCTCAAGTGGCTGCAGCATCATCCTTTCACATGAAGGCCAGGGATCAAATCCCGTTGATGCAACTTGTAGTGTGTGCCTGTCTCTCCCATCGCGATCCGGATTTGATTCCGCCTACATGTGCTGCTGTCTATTCATGTAAACCCAAATGACAAGATTTTAAAAAAAAAACACATTTTTATCAAGGTATTTTTGGTCGTATGAAACTACGCTAATTGTCAAGGGTATGAAATAACGTTAATTGTCAAGGGTATTTTCGTCAACCCAAAATACAACGGAACAGAATAGATTTTAGTCTCCAAAAAGGAAACCTTGGAAGCAAATCACATCTTCTTGAAAATAATTTAAAAACCCAGACACAAACACACGTGGATTACCAAATCGTACTTTAACTATGACATGGCAACAATGTAATTTTAATTAAAGTTGGTGGTTAATCTTATAAGTATAGCTTTCAGGCTTCTCATTACCATTTATTCGTAGTCCCGAACTGGTTCCGCGTTCTCTTTTCTAAAACCGCCACTTCTTTGATCTCGCTCCTAATTTTCCTCGGACTTTCTAATTTCTTTCTGTCGATTTGATCTATAAATAAGAAACCCATCTCTGAGATTTGTTCAGAAAATCGAGTTTTGGGTTTTTGGTCTCTCTTGTTTATCTGTGAGCGAGACTTGTTTCTGAAGTTTCTTTTATAAGTGACTGTTTTTTACTTGTGATCTGGGTTTTTGATTCTGAGAGATGGATGATTGGAGAAGATATCAGGGTTTAAATCATCATCATCAAGAGCTTCCGAGGGCACCTGCAAGATCGCAGAACAGAAAACAGCCTCCTCCTGGTATGTTTTTTGCTTTTTTTATTAAAATTTTTATAATCTCTAGGCGATGAATGATTCGTAGAATCGTTGCAGATGGGGTTCTTATTGATGGGTTTTTGTCATAGATAATTGGGTTTTGCGGCTAGGGAATGGGTTCTTCTTCTTTGTTTTGTTTTTTTAGTTTCGGTTTCGGGATTTTTTTGAGTATTTAAGTATTTGAGAATTAACTTTTCTTTTGTAAGGATTGAAAATGATTTTGACCTAAGATCATGTTATTTGGTATATTTACGGAAGAAACTGGATATTTCTGTTTATATTCTTTCTGAAACTGATACTTTGTAAGGAAATTGTTAGGTTTTATTGTTTGGTTCCTTTTGGGTCCAGAAAACTGGATATATTTATGGTTGCTGATTCCTTATTTGGGTTCTGCTTGACATGTTTTTTAACGCGTTTTCTGATCCTGAAGTCTTCTTCCTGGTTAAGGATTTTTTGGTGTTTATCAGGAAGAAATTCTGTTTTCCTGAACAAAGGATTTGTTGAGTTCTATAATTTTACATTAAGGAAATGGGTTTTGTTTAATTTTTTATAAGAGAAATGGGTTTTGTTTTATTTTTATAAGAGAAATGGGTTTGTTTAATTTTTTATAAGAGAAATGGGTTTTATTATTGTTTGAGGATTTTATTTTTATAATTTTACATTGGCTCTGTTTAAATCTCTTTATTCTTTTCGTCCACCTCTTTGATGTGTATTGCTTTATGAATGTTTGAGAAAATGTTTTTAATATGAAAAATCTTGGGATGTGAGATTTCAGTATTGTATGTATCTTTAATCTCTTAATCGCAGAGATTATTTGTCAAAATTTGGTTCTTATGATTGTTTTATTAACTATTTTGTTGTAGAATTATAGCTGTATATCTGTTTTCAGTAAGGGACAATGTGATTTCTCAGTGTCTAAATTTACAATTGATTTGTGGTTGTTTAGGGTTCTGGCAGCCTACTGTGCCTTCATGGGAGAAGAAATTCTGCACTTCGGTTGGTTCAATTCCATGGGGAAAGCTCTTGGAAGCCAAGAAGGTAATGTCCTTCTACAACAATGTGGTCCAGTGGAATGATTCAGCTGGTGAAGAGGCATTTCAGAATGCAAAAACTCGCTTTTGGGCGGAGATCAATGGTCTCCCCTGCAACATTTCTCTACCTGATCCGGATATCTATATTGATGAAATTGACTGGAACTGTGACGTGGATCCTGAGCTTCTTTTGGATTTAGATCGAGAACCTGTGCCTCCTGCTGAGGGTGAGAAAGATGCAAAGACTGTGCTTCTTGGTGATTCTCTCTTCTTCTTGAACCGACCTGTTCCGTGCTCTGGATGGGGTGATGCAGAGGAGGATCCAATCAGAACGGCTAACAACTCAACATCAGGACCTCTTTTGGGAGACACTGACTTTAAAGCAAGTAATGGTGACAATCCTTGGGAAAGTGGCTATGTTCAGGGTAATAACACAAGTGGAAATTGTTGGGGTAATTCATGGGGATTTAACCAGTGGGAGAATAATAAATATGACTCAGAAAATTTCGAATCCAAAAGAACAGGAGGAAGTTGGGGAACATGGAATATGAATGGCAGGAAGAGACAAGGCGGTAGTCGGTATATGTCAAGGTATAATAATACTTCAAGGTATCAAGGTGATGACTATCAAGCAGATCATGGATGGAAGAATGGCAGGGGTAGGAAGAGGGTTGATTTTGTTTATGAGCGCCTGCTGGTGGATAAAAAGCCTTTGGCTCCGCTTCAGGGGAACTTAATCCATTCTTGTGGGCCAGTTAGTCATCGTGGATCTGGTCAAGAAGGCAATCCATGGAGTTGGGAGAAACCAGTTTCTTAGGCATGAATCATATTATTTTACGTATTTCATTTGATTTTATCTGGGTCGAAAAACATAAAATAATTCAGTCGCATTGATGTATAAAAAAGTAGCAAACCCTTGTATCAGTCAACTTGATTGTGTGGTTGCTTCGGAAGAGTTACTACCTTATACCTGTTTTTGAACTTGGCAGTAAGCCTTTGAAAGAGTGGGAATTTTTGTTTTGAATGTTGAAATATTATAGTTTTTATATTTGATACACTATTTCCTATGTTCTTTTTTATTTTTTATTTATTTTTTATAATTTGTTATGTTTGTTCATTTTTTTTTTGGTGATATTCTATGGGTATGTTTAGAGGTTGTCCATACACTCCGGATTCTGTGCATCCAAAATTCATGCACAATTCGTGTTTAAATGCCCGTGAACACTGATATCAGCATTGAAAAGTGATAAGTACGCGTCCCAAAAAATGCAAGTCACTTTTCAATGCTGATATGAGTGTTTTCATCCCCCGACACGCATTGTACACAGATTTTGTGTTCACATAAGCCAAGCCATTGTCCATATCATTAGGGCTTTTTGCAAAATGGTATTTTTCTGATGCTGGCTGGAGAGAGGAAGAAAGAAAAAAAAAACCAGATGAAGAGTTTAAAAGTCAATTAACTACATTTCTTTATTTCTTATGTTGTTTTTTCACAAACGATGAAGATGATGCTGGAGAGATTGCATTTGGATTCTCTAGTAAATTTAAGCCCTTCATATAATTAACCACACAAACTAATTAAAATACGTAACACCCAATGTTCCATCTCATTTGATGTCTACTGACAATGATACCATCTGAGGACCAGAGGCTTGAGTCTCTTGAGTTTAAAGTGAGCATATGGATTCTCTCTCTTGTCCAGAGTTGTTAGGAAGCTAATGGTAACTGGTACAATCCAACTGTGTTCACTGAATAGATTGGTTCTCTCTCAGTTTTTGCTGAGGTTGCTCTAGGATTAAGAGAAGCTGGTATCAATTCCTATTTTTAAGTCTTGCTAGATGAGATCTACTGTCAAATGAGAGAGGAAACCGTCTACTGTTCCAAATCTCTCTACTGTCATCTCCAGAACCTGTTCAGATTAAAGCAAGTGAGATACTATTCGTAGTCACTCTATCTCTAGCGTACATAGAATTATGTCACTGTAAGGAGTTAGTTGCTCTAATCCTTTTATCATTGTTTATTACGAACAGATCCCATCTTGTATAATTCTTTTACCGTAGGTTCTGCTTAAAACTTTCCTTGGCCAGAGTATAAGGCCACCTTGTTTCCTGCAAGAGATTGGGGGACATGTTCCTCCGAGTAAGGGTGGCAATGTTTGACACAACTCATGAACCCAACACGAAATAACAGGGTTAAGGTTGACTGTAAACACATTTCGAGTCAAAGCAGGTTGGCCCACTTTGACACAATTAATGTATGGGTCAGGTTTGGATTAACCCACATAGTCAGTCGTATACCCTTATCTCAATACAACATGAACCCGATCCGCCAACACAAATAGCCACCCCTACCTCCAAGCCTCCCCCAGGGGTGCCAGCCTCACTCAGTTCTAGATCAAGAGAACTCTCCTTGTTGATTGATTGAAAAAAAAAAAAAAAACCAAAGGCAGAAGAAGAGAGATGAATTTCCTTTCTGCAGTTTCTCGAGTGAGTATTTTTGGAAAAAAAAAAAACAAAACAAAATCGGACCCGCCAACATGAATTGCCACCCCTACCTCCAAGCCTCCCCCAGGGCTGCCAGCCTCACTCAATCTGAATAGGGGTGGCAATGTTTGACATGACCCGTGAACCCAACACGTAATAAGCGGGATAGGGTTACTGTAATCGTGTTTTGGGTTTATGCGGGTTGACCCAAAACACGATTACACGAATTGCCACACCTACCTCCAAGCTTCCCCTGGGGTAACAGCCTCACTCAATTCGAGATCAACAGAACTCTTTCTGTCAATTGATTGAAAAAAGAATGAAAGTCAGAAAAAGAGAGATGATTTTCCTTTCTGCAGCTTCTCAAGGAACTGAGTATTTTCCACAAAAAAAAGAAAAAGAAAAAGCCATGTCCTTGGAACGAATGATTCGAAAAGGTCTGTTTAGAAATTATGTTGCATTTTGCGGTCCAAAAACACAGGACATTTACTCGTTTAGATCACACGAATCGAACAAAGCTAACCTCAGCTATAGTTCCTATTCTGAATTGGTTGTTGTGCAGCTTATTCTCAACGCATATCCTCTAAAGAATATTTCATAAGATGCCAACGCCCCACTGCTCTGGCGGATGAGGCATCCGTCTTCCATAGGGAAGACCCAGGATCGAATCCTCAACTAATTTACAGTCCCTTAAGCTCTGGATTGACAGAACACATTCCGAATCAAACGGCTGTCACTACAAAACCAGACATGGATTAAACCCAAAAAAAAACAAACAAGGGATTAACAAACACTTCAAAAACATGAATTACTAATGTCTTGTACATATTGGGTGGTGAATGCCAGTCGATCTTATCATTAAATCAAAAATTTACAACACCAAGTAAAATAGGTTGAGTCTAGGCTTCGCGTTTGGGACGGTTTCGACTGCGTGGAAGTGCAGGTTCCTCCTCCACAGAAATGGGACTATCTTCACCCTCGTCTTCTCCTTCTTTCATTGCTTGATTAAGAGCAAGTTGGTTCATCTAGCAGGACAGGTCAATGAGAAAGTTAAAGAGAATAAATTGCTTTAATCCATTAATACCAAGTTCTTTGTAACATTGCATGTAATACCAACTGAATTAGTGAACTAGTTTAACCAGGTTTCTCCTTTTTCCACCTGGAAGGCTACCAAAAAAGCAAAAAAAAAAAAAATGAAGGAAATATATGCAAAAAATAAAGTAGATCAAACTGACCGAAAACCAGGTAACTAAGTCCTACCCTGCACAATATTCAATATTTAGCATATTTTTTAAGAAAACAAATGTGTTAGTCATAGCAATTTTCACACCCTAAGTTCTTCTAGGCTGTCTGGCCTGTTTCATGTGCTCTCGTTGTCAGAATCAGTTCACTAGTTCTTATACCTTGGATTTCTTCCCTGCAGTTTGGCCAGTAGCTGTTATTTGGTTCACTGGTTTAGGTATCAGCAGCATGGCTTGTTGACTTTTTGAGTGTAAACTCAAAATCACTTCAATCTGCTGCCCAAAGTCATTGAGTTAATTAAACTTAGTAATCACAGAATAAGATGGTGGATTTTAGGGTCTTTATGTAAGGGTTAAACCTTTCCGACAAGTTGCCAAATCACCTGGTTAAGGGATCAAGCCAGCAATAGTTCTTATCTAACTAATCCGAGGCATGGAGGTGTCGTTATCACTTTTTTTTTTTAAAATAGTTTAGGCCTTCCAACTAATTGTGAACGGGAACACAGTCAAGCTAGCTCCGGGATACAACCAAGCTCAGACTCAACTCTTACCTCTCTATGGGAACGCATCCTGGCCAAGACGAATGAAATCCCTCATAATCCTTATATGCCCATTTATGGTCAGGCATTCAATACTTGTAGAATCTGAAAACAAGTTGTTCGAGATATTACTTAGTTTTCATCTTTCCAAAGTCTATTCCAAGTGGTCTTCCCTCCCTCAAGGAAAACCCACTGGTCCTCTATATATATATATATAATATATCGAGAGAGAGAGATAGAGAGAGAGAGAGAGAGAGAGAGAGAGAGAGAGAGAGAGAGAAATGCAGCTCCTTTAATGGCTGCCTTCCTCATTTCTTCAGGGTTTTCCTTGTGCTTATGGATCTTCACTTGTGTGGCCTTTGTCCCTTCCAAAAGGGATTTTCAGTCTTCAAAATGAGCTCTCATGGAGCTCTTCATGAACTCACCCGTACGCTCTTTAGAGAGAGCTTGCTCTTCCTCTCTCTTTTGGTTTTCTCAACTAGTCAAGCCCCAAGCTTTCTTTGTTAAAGTGAAGAAGACAGTTCGTGATTTCTAGTTGCTTTCCAGACGTTGGAGTATTTGTGATGGAAGCAAGCAATCTCTAGGATCTATACCATGGAGCACTAATCTATGATGATTACTTTGATAAAGCCGTTGCAATGAGTTGCTCTTCAGATATTGAATTCATTAAAATTTGGATTAACACATACAATGAATTTTACTGCAACACTTTCAAGCCAAATAATCCAAATAACCCAAAAATGTGGACTGAAAATGGATTGGCTGGTTCAAGAGAAGGGGAGACAAAGGACTCTATAGAACCATTGAAGACAAGGCCTTTGCCATGGCTTGCTTCTTTCTAGATAGTGTCTTCCAATATTACTGCATATACCATGGAGAACCAATTTCGTTCACATCAAGAGGTCCATATATCACAACTTCTTACGATAACAGACATTGACCAAAGCCCAAATATTCTTATGATCTCTATCTCACATGATGTGGACTAAGAGGTCTCTGGCGTGGTGTTGTGTGCCTAATGACTCCGAACTGAAGAGAGAAATCATGGAAGAAGCACATGGAACAACATATTCGTTTCAATTGCTTCTTCCATGATTTCTTTCTTCAATTCGGAGTCATTAGGCACACAAAACCTTTTACCATACCATAAGGAAGTATGTTGTTCCATGTAGAGTTAACCGCACCATCTGTAGGCAATGAATTTATTAAGAGTTTAATAACTCAACCTCAACTATGTTGCAGTTTATGCATTGTCTACACCATAAGGAGGGACTTAATAGCTTAAGCTCTCACTTGACAGTGTTCTACGAGTTATCCTATGATCTATTATTACTCAGTCGAAACCTACTTCATGGGATCTCTAATCACATAGATTAGGTTACCATTGCATTTAACTCATAATAGGACTATTAGTCTCATCCCCCTTATTGTATCTTCCACTAACTTTCTCATTAGTGTTTTAGTTAGAGGATTTGCCACATTTATCTCTAACCTTAAAACCTTAGAGTAACTGCTCCATTAGTCACTAACTAATTTGCTAATTATAGTGAATTATACAATCGTAATCATTGATCAATTGTACAATCGTACTCCTTGATCAATTTCATGTACCGCCTCTGTCTGAAAATTCAACTCCTTCTACGAGAAAATGTATTTAAGACTCTTATGGT
The DNA here is from genome assembly GCA_025762735.1 of Platanus orientalis. Lineage (NCBI taxonomy): Eukaryota > Viridiplantae > Streptophyta > Magnoliopsida > Proteales > Platanaceae > Platanus > Platanus orientalis. The sequence continues at coordinate 7,028 of JAOXJP010256401.1, read as the reverse complement.
CGGTGTAAATCTCACATGTCTCGCCGTAGAGATAGTGTTTCAAGATCTTCAAAGCAAACACTATGGCCGCTAATTCTAAATCATGCATGGGATAGTTCAGCTCATATGGCTTCAACTGTTTTGAGGCATATGCAATCACCTTGCTTTGCTACAAAAGTACACAGCTTAAACCTTTCCTTGAATCGTTACAATACATAATATTACCTTCAGATCCCGAAGGTAGAGTAAGAACCAGTGAAAACACGAGCCAGTACTTCAACTCTTAGAAGCTCTTCTCGCACGCTTCATCCCATTCGAATTTTGCGTTCTTTTAAGTAAGCTTTGTCAAAGGTCCCACAATGCTTGAGAAACCTTCAACAAATCTTCTATAGTATTTAGCTAAACCCAAGAAACTAAGAGTCTCATGTACATTTGCTGGTCTCGACCAATTCACCACAGCCTCAATCTTCTTAGGGTCAACAAAAATCCCATCTTTGGAGATCAAATGACCAAGGAACATAACTTGATCCAACTATAACTTCATTTCCCTCAAAATCTATAATATAATACTCAAATGTTCTTAGTGCTCTTTCTAACTCTTGAAATAAACAAGGATGTTGTTGATGAACACAATTATTAAGTTATCCAAATAGGATTTGAACACGCGGTTCATCAAGTCCATAAAAGCAACAAGGGCACTCGTCAAGCCGAATGACACAACCAAGAACTCATAGTATCCATGTCTAATGTGAAAAGCGATCTTCGGTATGTCTTCCTTCTTGATTCAGAATTGATGGTAACCTAATCTAAGGTCAATGTTCGAAAATTGCTCAAAAATCCTTTTTTTCCTCACCAAAATCACACGATTTTCCCTTAAACCCTAGTTTTCTCTTTAATTTTCCTCTTTTCCTCTTTAATTTGTGTTTTTGTGTCAAATTAAGTCAAGCTTCATCACTTATATAGACCCCAGAAGAGTCTCAATTCGATTTGGAAACTTATAAGTCGAAGAATCCCAAAATTTTCAAAATGGGTCGCACCTTCTCGATCAATTGAGATACCCCACCTCAATCGATCAAGCCTACCCACCTTGATCAATTAGGCCTTTGTTGATCAATCGGGCTTGCCTGAAAAAAAAATTTGTATACCTCGGACTAAAACACTCATAACTTTCTCTAGGAAACTCCGATTCATTCGCCGTTTGTTTCAAACCTAGACTTTCAAATCTGTCTAATGGTGTTTAGTTTGCTCACTAATTCATTCTAAGTTTACACAGATTTTTCTCTAAAGTTGATCAAGTTCATAAGTCATTGAATATGTAATTAAAATGTAATAAGTGTGTAAATATATGCAGGGTGTTATTCCACCCCCTTAAAATAAATTTAGTCCTCTGAATTTTGACGTACCATGATTGTGAAACAAATGTGGATACTTTTCCTTCATCTCGTCCTTGCCTTCCCAAGTTGTTTCTTCTTTTAAATGGTTTCTCCATAGCACTTTCACACAAGGAATCACCTTCGAACGTAGCACTTGATCATTTCTATCCAATATCTGAACGGGTTGCTCTTTATAAGATAAGTCATCTTTAACTTGGAGTGGTTCATGATCTAATATGTAAGATAGATCTCGCATAAACCTCCTCAACATGGAAACATGAAACACGTTGTGGACATGTGACAAATCCAGCGACAATGCCAATTTATACGTAACATCACCCATCATTTTCAGAATTTCAAATGGTCAATTGAACCTCGAACTTAACTTCCCTTTCTCCAACTTCTTCCTTACATATGGGTGTCCTACACTTTATTCTATACAATGCTTTAAATGGTTCCATTTGTATGCTTTCTTAGTAATTGTTATTATACACAACTTTGATCAATGGTAGTGATCATCCCAACTAACTTTGAAGTTAATTATACATGATCCTAACATGTTTTCTAAAGTCTGTATAGTTTGTTCTGACTATCCATCTGACTATGGATGAAAAGTTGTACTAAAGTTTAACTTAGTTCTCGTAAGTTGTTGTAAGTTCTTCTAAAATCTAGAGGTAAATCGCGAATCTCTATCTAAAAGAATTCCCACTAGAATACCATGATGTTTCACAACCTCATTGATGTATAACTTGGCCAGCTCATCAAGTGAGTAGTTTACCCAAATAGGTAAGAAATGGACAAATTTAGTAAGTCAATCCATAATGACCCAACAAGAATCAAAGCCCTTGTTATGGGTAACCCACTAACAAAGTCCATAGAAATATGTTCACTTCCATCCAAGAATTTTTAATGGTTTCAATAATACTGTTAGCTTTTGATGTTCAATTGACAAGTCAAACATTTGGATACAAAATCTGTAACCTCCCTCTTCATGTTGTTCCACCAATAGTACGTACTCTTTTAAATCTTTATACATCTTAGTGCTTCCTGGATGTATTAAGAATGTTGTTCCATGTGATTCTTCCATAATTTCTCTCTTCAGTTTAGGGTCATTAGGCACACAAAACCTTTTACCATACCATAAGGAAGTATATTGTTCCATGTGCTTCTTCCATGATTGCTCTATTCAATTTAAAGTCATTAAGCACACAACCTTTTACCATACCATAAGGAATTATGTTGTTCCATGTGCTTCTTCCATGATTTCTCTCTTCAGTTCAGAGTCATAAAACACACAAAACCTTTTACGGTTAGGATTCTAAGTCTTGCGTCTCATGCCATGAGAAGGGTCCTGAGTCTTCTGTTTAGCCCTAAAAGAAGGGTCCAAAGCCTTGTTGTAACCCCAATAGTAGGGTCCTGAGTTTCTATTTAGCCGCAAAAATAAGCCAAAATACCATGATGTCCGAAGTACTGTCTTACGCTTAGCCCTATGAGTGGGCCCAAAAGACGAAGTCCAAAGGTCATACTTAGCTTGGTGATGGGGCACAAAGAGAGCAAAGGTTCGAAGTTCAATAAGGTTCACATGGGTTCGATAATCGAAATAGTTCCATAATGCATAAAACGGAAATAAACATAACATTGCCATGATTCAATAAATTTGAAAGTATACAATTCACTTAAATTCAATGTTAGTACATAATTCAATATTCATAAGACTGAAAACACAATAATTCACTGAGATTTCACATAATATCAATGATTCAAAGTATGTAATAGGATTCGATGGTTCACACGATTTATATAATCACATAAGGAAGCATAGAGTTCAATAGAATCAATGAGTTCAATACAAAGTCATAGAAATTTAGAAGTTCAAATGATTTTTCAATGAATCTAATCGTAGAGATCATCCAAAATATCACTTCTAGTGTTCTAAACAAAGGGCAAAACAAGATTCCCTTTCAAATTGACCAATAATAGTGTAGATCTTAATATTCACAATTTCACGCAAATTTTCAAAGATTCGCATGAGAAAAATTTAGATTTCACATGATCAAAAGGATTTAATGAAGGGAAATAGATGCAGATCTAAAGATGAAACAAGATTCAATGGTCCAAAGCATATATCTATAGAATTTTCAAAGGTTCCATTAAGAAAAGAGTTGCACCAAGCATAAGGAGCATGAAAACTTATTAAGCATGCTAGAATTCATAGATCTAGCATGGTTCAATGGATTGAATTCAAAGTAGAGAGACAAAGTGTAAAGGCCATTGATTGCTTGAATCGGTGTGAAGTTGAAAGTAATATTCACCAATCGAAGAAGTGGGAAACATTAGCTCTCTGATATCCAGTTGAGCTACCTTCATCATGGCCCCAATGAAAAAGTGGGATTTCAATTGCAAGTTATCAGGTGGATAAAACAAAAGGTATAATTGAGATGTTATTCTAAGACAGAAGTATAAGATATTTGGAGTTTCTTTTGCATCCTACCCAGATGGTCCAATATGCGGGGTCAGCTTCTTTACAATCTTCAAGAATTTCAGTTAGATAGTTAAACTAGAGAAACATAGAATAAGCTAGTGAAGACATCTAAACAAAGTCAACAGCCACAAGGTTACACTCACACAGCCGTTGGCGTTTGTAAGGATGGCATAGTCGTTTACTCACATCCAGAGCAACACAAACAACAAATCAGAATTAACCTACATCCACGACGTCCACCCATTAGAGCCAAATCTTTTATAACAATCACATATAACCAACTAAACTGCCAGAGCATATTGATAAACTAGGTTTTTTACAAACCACAAAAACAAACTGATGCCTTACAGTCTTCAACAATGAATCTCTAGTGATGGGCAAAGTCTGTGGGGATTCATGCCACAGACCTGGGTTCTAAACCTGTCTTCACCTATTAATTACTAACCACTAACCTGCTTGCTTATCAGAAGGAAAGAAAAGCGTTTGTAGTTTACACATTTTATGAGAATAGGTGATGCGACAAATAGAATGGGCCAAGCTAGTGGTTTTGTTTCCCAGCCTGTTTTTCAGCTAGGCTTGGCTAGAGGGAAGATATATGGGCTGTGTTGGGCCTTATGCACTAGGCCCATGTATACCCATTTAAAGCCAAAATTACTAACCATGGATTATCTCCAAATGTGTCCAACGCCCATCAAGCATCAATATTGTGCTGAAACGTGGCAAAGTGAATTGCATTCAAAACCCCATCGTAAAAACATCTTTTCACCTTAATTTTGTCATGTGCCAGTGTGAAATTAAGGCTTAATTGGTTAGTTTATTTATGTAATAAGTAACTTTTTGTTCAAAACTTTAATACACCATTAATTCATTTAAGAATATCATTAACCAAAGATAAAAGGGAGAAATCACGTTAAGGAAAAAACAACTACAGTTTGATGTGATAAAAAAAATCCATTTGATCTCAACAAGGTGTTTGTACAAGAAAAATATCTGTTGAGCTGGATTGTTGACTCAACATGGCATAAGTCAAAAAAGACTTTGACTAGATAACAACTTCTTCTTCCTTTCACGAAAATAGACACTAACAGTTGAGAAGAATCAGGGGAATCACCGAGATGCCTAACTGCCACGATTCAAGATCGTGAAGGGAGGAGAAAAAGTGCCAATATGTTTTAGAAGAAGGAAGAGTGGGAAACTCCCATGAGCCGTTGTGAATGGGCAGTCGGAAGCCATGATGAGGTAATGGATTATACATGATCACCTGAGCGTGGAGCAAAATAGAAGAAACTGTCAAGGCAAGGACCAGAGGACCTGAACCCCTATAAATACTAGAGCATGCAAAGGAATGGGCATCACTTGATCATCTAACACATTTATTTATTCTTATTTCTGCTAAATCTCTTTAGGTCTTGCTTTATAATTTCATCTCTTAGTACTATTATGCTTTATGTTGTCTTATATAGTACTATTTCTGATCACCTTAGACCAATATGCTCTGTTCCTGTCATGACCAGTATGCTCTGCAGTTACCGCTTTGACGGATCTTTTGCATCAGAAAACATGATTGCAACTTGAAGTATGCTTTGTAGTTGCTGCTTTGACGGATCCTCTACAACAGAAAGGGAAGCAAAGGAGTAACAAAAAACTAAGTCTGAATTAGAAACCTAGGAGTTCACTAGCTCTGCCTGGCCGTTGGCCTATAGTAGCAACAACAGAGACTCTAGTCCTCTGACAAGGTATTCCTCTTATGGGGAAGACGTTAAGACAGAGAACCTCGTCTGTTGGATAACTCCCACAGGTACCGACTTAGGAACCCAACTTGTCTTATTCCTTGCTGGGTTATAAACGTCTCTTGCAGGCCGATGATGAGGAGAGAAAGGCCGTTGATGAGACATCAACAGTTAAGGGAATATGTCCTTTCTAAATAATCTTAACAATTAAGGATAACATAATTTGAAGCAGTAGAAAGGATGAATTAGAAGAGCAAGACAACTTTCTCAAAACTTTCTTTTCATAATGGAACTTCCCCGACCTTCTTTAAGTCCTACTTCTTCGTTCTCATCCACATCCTCTTTCAAGTCTATTTCTTCATCCAAGCTTGAATATTTGTATGAGATCGAGTATCTCCCTGATGAAGCTCGAGTTCCTCCTACTAGCTTTCCTGTTGTAATTCCCTATTCTGTGTACATGAAACCTCCCTCTAGTCTTAAACACACTCTCAAGAAGCTTATAGGAAAACCTACCCCTACTTTGGTCAAAGAATATGTACAAGCATCCAAGTTCAACCAAAACCAAGTTCCTGCTGATGAGATAGAACATTTTTTCCCAATTGAACTCCCTCGAGAGTATCTTCAACCTTGGCTGTCTCAAGGGTACACCCATATTCACTTTGGAGCTGTCAAGATTGCTCTCACCTTCCACGGCTAAAAAGGCTTACCAGTGGTTTCTCATTTAGGGCTCTTGGATACCAGATTTACCCAATACTAGCATGCGGTCATCGAAAACATCCAAACCACACTCAATGCTGGCACGGTGTTTGTAACCCTCTATCCAAACTTCAACCTACCCCTAAATGATCCTCATGCATTCAATGCCCTAGCAGTGCAAGTCCAGATCTCTGGAGCACCACAAATTGCTACATCTTATGCAGCAACTGTTCATTACCAGATTGCCTATAGGATTCAAAACCACTCTTTTGATATTCCTTTTCCAGAATTCACAAAAGCTGAAGAAGCCATGTTCCTTAAGGTGGATACCAATAAGGTGCCACACTGTACATATGTGCCACGACAGCTTTCCACAGAGCAATTAAAATTATTGCTTCCAGACAAGTGGATTACCAACTACGAAAATATCCACACCAAGACTGAAACAGTTCAGTCTAAAGTTCCCTTTTTGTGCATAAAAAAGATGGATCGGTAGAAACCTAGTTTATACCAGAGAAGGATTCAGACGAATCTTCATCTTCTTCGTCGTCCTTCCCTACAATGGACCAACTCATGTTTCAGCCAGTAAACCCTTTGGAAGTCCAAATGCTCACCCAGGTCAAGACCAAAAAGCATCAGATAGTTGATTGCACCTGTGATGAATGCGAGGCAGATTTAGTAGAAGTTGAATTAGAGCTTGAAGCAGAAAGAAAGCTCTATCCCAGGAAGCGTAAAGGAAAGAAATCCCCCCAACAACTTCTTCAAGAA
>JAOXJP010256390.1:0-36012 GCA_025762735.1 Platanus orientalis | reverse complement strand
GTCTACAACTAATAAGAACTACAAAACAATAAAGTGAATAAACTCAATTTCACTCGCTTCCTCTTAATCACTTCTGATCACTTCATTGAGTCACATTATTAATCTGCTTCCAATCTCTTTTAGTTACTTCACACTTGCTTCCTGATTGGGAAGTATGTTTCTCACCCTCTACTTAAGTTAACTGCATCTATGGTTACAACTCCCCACAACCAAAGATATGCAGGAACTACATACAAGGTGAAAACAATCATCCCCAAAACATTAGTATTTTTAATATACAAGTGATATGACATGATTAGGGCTGCAAATCCAGCCAGGATGAGCCGGGCTGAGGTCAGCTAGAAGTCAGCCTAAATTGTTGCAGTCTAGCTCAAATTCAACCTAAGCCCGAACTCAGGCAATTCAGAAAATGGGCTACAAGCCAATTTAGAACTGACCTGAACTTAACAGCTTGTTGGATGAAATTTTTTAGCCGAGTTTGGGCTAGCTCAAACTTAACAACCCATGACTGGGTTCAAACTGAGTTGGACTCAGTTTACAATGAGTTTGGGCCGAATTCAATCTAAGTTTGAGCCCGCCAGGCTATACTTACAAAAATTACTGTAGTTTGGGCAGGGGGATGGGCTTTGGGCTGGGTTGAGGCTTGCCCATATATTACTTTGGGCCTGAAAGTTGGGCCAGAACTCATCTCAAATCAAAGTTAATCTTGCCCAGCCTGCCCATAATTCGGGACGAACAGATTATGTTTTTTTGGGTCAACCTGGCCCAATTTGTAATCTTATGGATATTTGTTTTCATTTCCTATGGATCCTGGCCCCCTCCCCCTTCTAAAAATTTCTGAAGATTAAAAAAAAAAACAGCATTAAAACAATTTTTGACACTCATAATATGGCTACTTAGAGGCCTTCTATAAAGAATATATACTCCAATGTTATAATATTGCTGTACGTACATGAACTGTATTTTTCTGATGTCACCCTGCAGACAATGCTTAAATATTTTGTAGCTCATTCAATTAATGTAGTTCATTTATCTATGTTGTTTCTCTTAAATTCAGCTGCCCAGTAAATCTTCTCTGTTTCAGTTCGTCTTGAATGAAATGTCACCTTATTGGCCAAAAAATAATATAATTAAAGGATGTCAAAAGATTTATTTATCAAAAAAAAAATGTAAATCCTTTGATCTCTTATAGTTTCTGTCATAATCTTCATAGCTGTTAGATCGTATTTATTTAACGAAACAAGTTCAAGTGTTGTTCATATACATTCAGAAAGTATGTATCAGATTTTGGGCAGTCGTTAAATAGCTGGTAGCAGTATTTTAGTCCTTCCTAAAACTGCACACATATTGACAATGAGGCTAAAATAAAATGAACAAAATATAAGACTAATTTCTTTTGAGACTAATGAAAGGTAAATGGTTACCTCAGATTGGAAAGAAAGCTCGTCATCCAAGAGATGTGTCCCCTGCCCATTAAAAACAGGTAACCTATATAGATAGGCAAGAAAGCTCGTCCTCCAAAGGCATGTGTCTACTACCCCTTCAAAACCTCCTCCTGCTCCATCCGATTAGAGATTTTCCACCCACAGATTTTGGTGTGAATGTACTTTTGCAGAACACAAAGATAAGATCAAATCCATAGTCAAGAATAGTAGCTCAACTGGTAGTTTCCTCCTTAACCACATGATTGTCTACAATTGCCCTTCGTGCTGCTCTTCTTTTGGCTTGAATTTGGCGTACAGATTCTGCAACTATGACATGGAACTTGGGTGCCAGCTTACTTGATGTGGTGATATTAAGACCTGCCTTCTTCAAGGCCCTTGAAATTTGTTTCTGACCCCTTTGAAAATGAACAGTGCATAGAGAAGGAATAGTAGATCTTAGTATTGGCTTCCCACAACGAACAGGTCCTGTCTGTGCACTGAACAAACAACCATTAATAGCTATCAGTTGATAATTCAATTTATTGGTTATTATATTCATAAGCTGGATAAAAATTTTAACCACTTCATAGTTGGTGATCCATCCAGTAACCACAATGAATACTTGTAAAGTCAATCTAATCACTCAAATTAATGACCCGCGTATTGGGATAAGAAAACATCACATAAATAAACCCTACCCATTCAACTGCCAGTTTAATTTTAACAATCATTGTAGCAAAAAGCAACAACCACAACATGTTTGTTACTCCATCTGGAGATGTAGGCACAAGTCCTCAGGGATTGATCACAATAAATGGAGTCTCAAATATTGGGTAGGATGTAAACCATCATTACACAGAGCAACACATCCACCTAATGTGTTTCCTGCCAGGTTTGTGACTTTGTCAGTTTATAAGCTCCAGCTATGAACGTTAGCAACATTTCAAACAAAATGAACTTATACTAAAGATAACCACTAGCCCTCACTCCGTCTCCCTGATTAGGTGTATTCATACCAAGTTTTCACATCAAACTGGTCCAAGGCATGATGATGATTGTTTTCAACCAGTTGTACCAATCACTTATTAAAACGATCAAACTCTACCGAAAAAAATTAAATAAAAAGGCAGTAACAGCCTGACCTGTGAAAGCATATTAAATAATAAAAGGGGCATTTTTTTTAAAAAATATATTGAAAACATATGAAACTAGAACAGTTCTTGCAGTTCTAGTAAAACAGCAATCAAACCCTTCAACCACAATCCAAAGGGAAAGAATCTGTCACAAACCTAAGAAATTAAGAAAAAGTTAAGATAAAACATACATACACAGAGACAAAAATCTAAACATAACTAAATAAAATGAAAAAAATATGTGAAAATAAACCTCTTGATGACATGTGTGCAAGCCTTGTAAAGCTTCTGCTTGCTATCCGAGAGGATATGGGGGTGACAATAGTTGGTAAGCGCCATCGCCTTCGCCTTGCAGCCTGCAAAAGCACACTGGCTATTCTTCCCATCGTTATTGTTCTCCCCAAACCCTAACCCTAAACCAGACCGATTATTCTCCCCACTCCCTTCAACACCACTCCCACTACCTCCACCTCCTCCATTCACTCCCTCCTCTTCTTCCTTAAAAGGACTCTTCCCATACTTCCAGTAATACTCCCTATACTGAACCCTAACTTCTTCCATTAACGCCCAATAGTGATCCCTGTAACACCTGGCCAGTTGCTTTACCCGGCGGGAACGGCGTCGCAGGACTTCTTCCGGAGTAAGAAACTCAGCGTCACAAAGGACGGAATCCTCCTCACCACCGTCTACAGTGAGAGCAGCACTCGCCATCTCCAACTCTAGGGAGGGAGGAAGGGAAGAACTAGCGTTAGGGTTCTTCTCTTCGGTGTCGCTGCTCGTGCTAGGGTTTCTGAGATGCTCGTGCTGCAGAGGCAACAAAGGGTCCTTTTTGAGAGTCTTGCCGGCGGCAGCAGCGGCGGAGGAATGGGGAAGCTTGGAGGTGGAAGAGGGATGGGGAAGCCTCTTTGCAGAACCCATTGCGGGGAAACGAGAGTAATGAAACGAGCAAATCTTATGGGATTTATTACTTTATATTGGGAGAGTAGTTGAGTGGGGTCCTTAATATGTGGGCCTTGTGTAGTGACCGTTCGATTGGAATCTTTACTTTTGGGATTTATGAGAAATAAATTAAATTATGATTAAAAAAAGATTTTGGGGGAGAATAAACAATCCTTTGGTCAACCATTCTCTTTATAGCTCTTTTTCTTTTCTTTTTCTTTTTCTTTTGTTTTTGTTCTTGTTTTTGTTTTTTTTTTTAATTAATTTTAAAGGTAAAGAAAGCTCCATTAAAACTGTCTTGAGTTCCATTTCTCCAACCAGGGGAGAATAGCCGAGTTCGCATGGTTGAAAACTTGGGATTATTAATCCCATGCTTGGTAGCTTTATTACAAGAAGAAAGGAGATAGCATCAAAACTAAAAGATATTAGTTTTATAGTCTCAATGGGAGCAAAACTTCTGTGACCAATATGTTAGGTTCACGTGTGATGTGTTTTGAATTTGGTATCTACTTTTGGGGACCTGGTATTTTAATTGAACACTTTTTTTTACCTTTTTAACCCTATACAGGATACTCATCACATGTTAGCCCATGATGTGAACACACATTGGTCACATCAATTTTAGTTATACAAAACTCGCTCTCATTTGAAGAGGAAATCTCTTCAAATCAACACCCTTTTTTCCACTCTCACAATGATTAGAGGACCTCTTCCATCACAAGGGAGGATTGTGTCCATTCCCCGTGTATGCTAACCTTTGCTGGGGTTAAGGGGGTGTACACATCAGCACCGAATGTGATTTACACTTTTTTTTTTTTTTTTTGGGCGGGTGGGGGTGAGGGAGGGGTGTAAATCACTTCCGGCACTTATGTGCCTACCCCCATAACCCTTAGCAAAGGTTACCGTCCAAGGGGAAGTAGACACAATCTTCTTTGTTCCATCACTACTAATGGTCTCCATACCTGTTAACTCTCTAACATGACGTAGCCCATCAAAACCTAATTTTAGCATGTCATATGTAGAGGGCACCTATCTTATTCCTCTTCCCAAGACCAAATATCTCCATGTTTAGAAGGAGGTTACAAGCAAATGATAGAATATCACATACATTTAAACTTTCATCATAAAATATAATAGCATTTCTATTTTTCATATAGGTCAACACAAAAGTGGAAGACTAGTAACAATCTTGCAAAAAAAAAAAAAATCATGTATGGAATGATTAATCCATCTATTAAACCATTTCATAAAGGATAGAGAGATACTAATCAACACTTAAACAAAGAGGGGAGCAAACCATGTCCTGACTACAATGGAACATTAACTCTTCTTCATTTTTGCAAATTAAGTAAGTAAACTCAACATTTATTCTTCTTTTCCAAAGACTTTGCCTAATTGAAAGGATTTTTCTACTAGCTCTCTATAATAAGTGTTTCACCTCAAGGTTCATATTCAACTCCCCAATCTTTGTTCTTATACTTTGGGGATTAGATGATGACGTCTATAATATGGTAATGATTAATCTAAAATTCTTCTTTTATATCTCCAATTCCTGTAAGTTATGAGAATCATGTTTTTAGAGCAATGTGATTTTATTTTATTTTCTTGTTAAAAAAATATACAACAACGGCTATTGAAGGAATTTCAAAATGATTTTGTATTGTCAAATGCTATGATGTTCTAAATTTTATTCTTTAAAGCAAAACAAACACAAAGTGCTTTTAAGGGATGGCTGTCAAACGCAACCTTTGTTTATTTTTTTAATCATCAATTCATCAATATTCTAATCCAATAGTTTATATTCATCCAAAAAAAAAAAAACCAATAGCTTGTAAGGTATATAGTAATAAAAAATGACAAACCCATGCAAAAACCACTTGATTGGAATATTTTATTTAGGGATTTATTGAATAAAGAAAGGTTATACATCAATTGATATGTACACTAGGTACCTAGATGATAGACTTCATAATCAAACGAATTTGAATGGATCTAGAATCATAACATCAAAGTTATCTAATTTTAACATTTTCAAATATAAAGGAGATTCCAATCTAATGATTTTTTAATTGGGTTTGCAATAAACCCTAGGTTTCATTTAATAGTGTGTCATGAGGGAGGTGACTTTTTAACAAAATAATAATAATAATAATTGTCGCACCTTGAACCCAATCTAATACGAACTCAATAATTGAATCAGATTTGAAATGCTGACACAGTATCTTATTCACTTAATCACTTCATAAGTCTTTCTTACTTGTACATGTGCATTTCAACCTTCTTTTTTTTCTTCTTCTCTCTTTGTCACTTTATACTTTATTTTTTCTATGTCATTATCCCATTCATTGCAACGGAATAGCTTAGAACATTTAATCATATTTTTATTGCAAGGCAGTGGAATCATTTATTAAATACAATTATGTAATCAATTCACTACATGGTGGAATATCTCGCATTCATTCATAAACACTTATCACTAATATAGCAGAATTACTTAACATTTAATCACATGTTCAACATACCACATAGCAGAATAGTTAATGTCTATATACATCACATTTTAATCGATAACTTAAGTCCAAATCACAAATAATCATGTATCATAGTCATAACATCCAAATCATAGCAATGAAATAACAATTCTACTATAAAATGGTCTTCTCCATACAAAACAAATATCTCAAACAAGTATATGTATCAAATGAAGGTTGTCAAACAAAATCATGATCCACACTAAGTTGCACTAGCACCTCTCTTCGAATAGGTGCTCTCTTCATATATAAAAAATATTGTGAAAGGATGAATCTATATCTCGCAATTAATTATATAAAAAAATACATAATACATTGAAGAGGGTCAAGCATGGGTATAAGCATGAGTATTTATAAAATGTCAAATTCAAAACAACGTAATGTATAAGTTATTTTTTTAAATATGCATTTTTTAAACACTTGCACTTTCTAAACACAAATTGGAAAACTGATAATTCAATTCACAAAGTCCACCATCAAAACACTCATTCAAAACGCATACAAAGATTCTCATGTTTTTCAAATCACTATTTTAAATACATTTAGAGTTTCTTACGTTTTTCAAATAATTTTAAGAATTTTTAACATTTTTCCGAAATATTGCTTCCAAAATATATGCAGAAGTTCTTAACACTTTTAAAAACATTGTTTACAACACTTTCGTAAGTTCTTATGTTTTTAAAACATTATCTAAAACACTTTCACATATTACCCTGTGATGGGTTCCATTATTTTGCCCTAATAAAGGGGTCCATATATTCATGTTTAGCCCCCCAAGAGCAAGATCCATGACTCATTGTTTATTCCTCAAAAAGATGGTCTATAACTCATTAATTAGACCCTAAGAGAAGGGTCCAAAACTCATTGATTATAGTCTTAGAGGAGGATCCAATACTCGTTAATTATATCTATAAAAAAAAGGTCTATAACTCATTAATTGTACTCCTAAAGGTGGCTCCAAAACATTTTTCCAAAACTAAAAACTTTCGATGAAGAGACCAATTCAGAAGAGTCCAAAACAAATGTAATGCGACATTCTTTCAAAACTAAACATTTTTCGATAGGAAGACTAATTTGACAGGTTCCAAATATATACAATTCAATAAATTTTTAAAACTAAATACTTTGGTGTGAAAAAAATCAATTTAGAATATTTAAAACATTATTTTGAATGCTCTCAAAATGGAAACGGTCTATAAGATATAAAACATGTCATGATGGAAATATATTCGAAAGATTTTAATTTTGAAATGAATTTACAAGGTTTACACTTCATTGATTTGCTTAATCTATTTAAAATAAACATTTAAGAGTTAATCACTTACCAAAATTGATCATTCACTTTAATGATTCATAAAATTCAAATATGGCTCGAACGCCTATTTCAATAATCGAAACACTTAATAAACAAAAAAACTATCAATCTTCTGAATATGATATCAATAAGAGGATTAACAATTCAAAACAATAAGATATATTCACATACTCAAATGAATAATTCAATTCCATCAACTTCATTTCATAATTCTTAAAGGGTAATTAAAATTCATTTCTAATTCAATTAGATCTCTTACATTCAATCAATTCACAATAGATTTCTCATAACGCATGGTACCTTTCAGATTTTATTATGGAATTAAAATAAAATCAATGATCATATTAAGAAATTTGATATAAATCATATTAATCCACTTGAAATTCTATGAGATCTTAAAAATTCAAAGAGATTGGAAGTAATTCACATTGAATCATATGATATCATTGGGAAATTTAACATAAAACCATGTAAATCTTAGGATTCAATAAGGAAAAACATGGATAGATCATATAGATTCAATTTAAATCAAAATATAACTGAGAATCAAAGGAAAATTAATAAAAAACAATGTACAAAACTAAAATTTAATGACTTATGATCATAGAGATGAAATAATGTATCAAATAAAGCAAAATCACTCTCTAATGAATGAGATTCATACAAATTCACATGAAATCCTTAAAGAAAACATATAGAAACACATGGATCTAGGACAATTCAAAGTTCACTTGAAAACTTGCATAAAATTCATTTAAAACAAATAGATCTATAATATTAAGAGTAAAAACATATTGCATATTAAGCATAATTACATACTTTCAATCATCTTATTATCTCTTGCTTTACCTTTATAAATCTCTATTCTTTACTTATTTTTCTACAAATTTTACATTATTTATACTCATTAAATATAGATCAATACAAATTTAAGATCAAATTCCCCAAAACATTTATGATGTGTATGGATTATGAATTGTATTGAAGATATAAGTTACGTGATTATGTGATTGTGCATTTACACATTTCAAAAAGCATTTACAATGTGTATGGATTATGAATTGTTTTGAATATACAAGTTATATGACTTATGTGATTGAGAATCTTTGATTATGCAAATGAATTTATTGTATATTGTTATGTGAAATGAATCTTTAGCTAGACTTATGTGATATGAACATCATGAATGTATTATATATCATTATGTGAAGTAAATTTTTTTATTAGATTTAAGTGTTTTATGAGGTCATACCATTGGGTATATAATATAATTAGTCATGAGGCCCTACCATTGGGGACATAATACAATTGGCCATGAGGCCCCACCATTAGGGATATAAAATAATTGATCATGAGGTCTTACCATTGGGAATATAATACAATTGGTCATGAAGCCCTACTATATATTGGTCACAAAGCCTTACTATTAGAGATATAATACAATTGGTCACGAGACCTTACCATTGAAAATATAATACAATTGATCACAAAGCCTTACCATTGGGGGAATAATGCAATATTGTTCACTCATAAGCAATAAGTGACAAGTGATGAGCGATAAGTGATAAATAATAAGTGATAAGTGAATAGTGAACAATAAAAGTGCATATGTTTTAATATGAAAGTGATAATGTATTTTTTTATAGGCAAAAAAAATATATATATATATATATATATATGTTTTGATATGAAAATGAAAGTACACGTGTTTTAACATGAAAATGCTTTTGTGTTTGACATGAAAATGAAGGTATTTATGTCTTGATATGAAAATGAAAGTGCATATGTTTATATATGAAAATGAAAGTATTTATTTTTGATATAAAAGTGAAAATGTTCATGTTTTGATATGAAAGTGAAACCCTAAATGTTTTATTAGGAGGAAGAAGTTGTATATGTTATGTTATAATTTGAAAACCGTTTATACTTTGTTATAAAAGGTAAATTATACAAATATTAGTAATGTTTCAAGTGTCTTATGAAATAATTTTGTATTATGAGTGTAAAGTAAAACTATGTTTTGGTATCTTAAATATTTGTGCATAGCTTAATTCTATTCCATTGTATGTTTTATATGATTAGTTACGAACCCATCAAACTCACCCATCTTTGACAACATTTTTCAAATTGAAGTTAGCAGACTTGGTGAGTCGAAATAAGGTGTTTTAGTGGAGAGCTAAAATTCTCCTATTTTAGAGATTTGAGTATTAATAATTAGAGTGATATTAGTTTATAAGAACCATCATGACATTGTTTTGTTTTAGTTTTGGATTTTAATCGATGGGTTGTAATGACTTAACTTGGAGTGCCTAGTTAGAGGCAAAGCATGTTAAGATACTTATTTCTCTAGGATTGAGGAGAAGTTTTAATTTGATTGAACTTGATGTTAAGTATTTTAATTTTTGTTATAAATGATGAATGAATGTTAGTGATTATTATTCTATTCTGTATGTTTAACGACCATTGATAAAAAGGATTAGAGATGTGACTTAATGAAATAAGCATTAAAAGAATAAGAGAAAGTGAATGCCGCACTCTAAATCTAGGACCCCGAGTATGTCTAGGTTCGGGGCATAACATTGTCTCCATTTCGAACAGGTAGATATCACGCCAATACCTATCAACGCGTAACATAATGCTTGACAAAAGGGGTCTCGATAAATACATGTGTCAAAAGAGGGTGTTATGGTAAATACATGGTAGATAAATAATTTGTGTATTTATCATGGTATACTCATCATGTCATATGTTGGGTAGGTAGTGACATGATTTGATCTAAAACCTTTTAATCAATATGTGACACAATACGTGAAACAAGTATCTCAAAAAACACATAGATCCACCTAGTGGGGATGGCTCAAGATTATTTTTGATAGGACTCTTGATCATAGAATGGATAGAACTGTGAATAGAAGATGTGACTAGGGATAACAAAGGCTAGCCCTTGATTGCAAGAGTTGAACATGAGTGTGCAACTTCATCCTAAGGAGCTCTATTAAGACTACATTTGGTTAAAGCTAGCTTATAAATGTTATGACCATGATCTTGGAAGGGGACTCTTTCACCCTACTTCATACTTTAAACAATATTACTAGTGATTCCTGATGAAAATTAGCAATATTGTTAATGACTTAAAAAATATAGCTTTAGTTTTTTATAATCATTGATAGAAATTCCATGTGTGAAATAAACGTGAAAAGTGAGGGCAAATTATAATTATTGAGGATATGGAAACAACTCTTCTTGGTTACACTCCTTACATGAGCGTAGACCTCTGATTGACAATCGACATCATAGATGAGGGCCTGATGACTTATTTCTCTTCTTCAAAAGTGTTGGTGTAGCTTTCTCTTCAATCTGGATTTCAAGCTTTGTTAGCAATGGAGAATACACCATAGTCTTGCACTCAAATACGTGTGTGGCATACTTTTTAGGCTACAAGAAAAGTTATTCCTTCTAACAATGAACTTTAGTTGATGGAGAGAATGAAAAGAATGCCTTGGTGCTTTAAACAGGTTGAAGGCCTTTGAGATGCTCTAAAACTTTGGAGCTTTGTTTTGTCTCTTGAAATTTCTCTTAGCTAAAATCTTTCAAAAGATCCCTCATTTGATGTATGAGGGAGTACTATTTATAGACTTTTAAGGTATGATCCACCCATACCTTTAATTGGGTCTTGATTGGATTTTTCTAATCTTCTTGGTTTTGATTTTGGTTGTAGTTAATCTATATGTAAATAAAGGAATTTAAGGATTTACAAAGAAAAAAGAAAAAACAATTTAAGAATTTTTTATATTTCTTTAGCCAAATCATCAACTGTAGCAATTTTTTATGTAGCTTTTTGTAGCATGAACAAAAATATCACAAAAAGACAAAAACCCCATGTTGAAAGACAAACAATCTATACCATGCTTTGTTTTCATGCTACAACAAAATTTGCTATAGCTGATCATTCCTCATTTCTTTATTGGCACCACTTTTCTTGTTTGTCTAGAAAATCAATTTAGTTAGATCCTCCATCATATGGGGTTTATGTAGGCAATCTTTGGGTTTTAGGTCTATTGATGGACTAAGCATGTGAGCACGTCAATGGGTTAATGATTATAAATCTAGTCCAATAGGCTTGACCTTTTAGTTGGGCCTAATTTTGTTGATGTGAGGTCCATTTGTGGAGATGGGATTTGGTATGACTCCTAAAGTTAGCCTAAAGTAGGATTGACATTAGGGGCCAACACATCAGTGCTGAAAAAAGTGATTTACACTTTTGGGGGATGCTTTTCACTTTTGAGCACTAATGTGTTGGCCCCTAAGTCAATCCTACCTTAGGCCTTAGGTAGTCCTACAAAATCCTTAGGGTCATTTGTGACTTTAAGAACTTTTGTGTAAGTTTATGAATGTATTGGTCCTTATTTGTAATTTAAATAAATTTAAGGTAACTACATGGAATATTATAGTAAGTAGGATATAAGGGCCTATATGTTTTTTTTATCATGATAATGTTTTTGTGATGGAATTTCCCCCCAAGTATAATGATATGCCATGTCATTCAGGTCGACGACTGCCAACTTAAAAATTTGTTTGTAACTTAAGGCAGTGTCTGGTCAAAAGTAATTGACATGAATAGGAAAAGACAGGAAAACCACATGAAAATAGGTGGAAAAGTAAAGTGGCCACATATTCTAACACATTCCCACATACTGTATGATTGCAACAGGAAAAGGCTTCACCTTTTCAACTATATGTTTATATGTAAAGGAAAAGAAAACTTATAAATGGGCTTTAATACATTTCATTAAACCATTTGCATCATCATACATTGTTTGCTGAAAAACCCTAACACTGCATTTGGATTTGTGGAATTGGGGAGCGAAATTCTAATTTCTACTCCCCAATTCCAAATCCATGGTTTGGTTGAACTTTATGGGATAGAAATGAAATCAGCGGCAATTGTTAACGGATTTGAAGCGCTGACTTTGGACACAATTCTGCAGAAACGAAATGTTTACTAGATGCTAGTCATTTTACTTTTCCTCGTTTACGGGATCGCAAAAATGAAACCTGCCGCCCTTCAACCTCATCCTGCTCACCTGTTATCACCACCATCGGCAATTTTTTTAGTGACAAGAAACATCTTCTTCTTCTTATTATTATTATTATTATTATTATCTCTCTCCTCCCTCTAAATAAAAAAACAAAGTATAAAGTGGAGGAGAGAGTATGTTACTCTTAAACATTTCTGCACTTGAATACCTGCCAACACCTCGTTTCTCTTTCTCCCTGACTATCTTCAACACAGAAATAGAAGCATCGACATGATTCAAAACCAAAACTGATTTAAGTTTGTTGCAATTATTGCTCTCAAACAAAATGTGTCACCCAACAACGGCAAAGATTTTGTCAAGAACAGGTGGTGGGCAATCATAGTTATTATCCCCAAACAAAACTTTCACTAATTAGCCACCCGATAAATCACCATGAGTTAATGGATCGGCCAGGTTAGAGTGGGAAACAAAAGATAGAGAGATGGATTTTGAAACAGGCACGTAGAAGGATATCGCTTCAGTCACTAGATGAAACGTTTCCAAACGAAAAGGCCATGTACGTTTCATTGTTCATCATCTTCTTTTTATGTTGTTTCTGAACGAAAATGACGAGCAAAGAGACGAAATGGAACATATTCAGAAGATGAGTTTTGATTCAAAAGATAGATTATTGTGGAATGTGAAAAATCAATTCTAGTGAAGGCCAAATGTTGCTACTTATATATCAAACCAAAGGGTTTCTATGGTGAATGGCTCTTCACATCGTCGAACATAAGAAAATCGCTTTCTTGGTTAATGCTTCAACACAAGGATGGATTTCAAAGTACCACTGAAGTGGGTTTTTGAATAGAAATTACAATCGAAATATGCTTTAGCTATGAAGGTGGGTTACACTCTTGATCTGGATTTTTGTAAGTAAAATGAGGTTGGACATCCAAACAACAGAATTCTTAATTCTATGCAATTGAATTATGTGGTTTTAATTTCAGTGGAATTCAATTTTTCATGTCAATTTCAATTCCCTAAATCCAAACGCAGCCTAAAATGAAAATCCAATAAAGAGTGACAAATGCATTCTCAATGATTTAGATAACACCATAACTTGAAGAAAAATTGAGTTTCCATATGCCCAACTTTGACCCACATTGTCTTGTATGTATACAAGCACTATAATAAAAGGCAAATGTAAATGTAAATTGTCAATTCTATAGATTGCAAAATACATGGAGTGGTAGATTAGGCATGGCATGAGCACATTACATATCTTAGTCATGTCCGTGATCATCAAGTGATATTGGTTCCCAAGAAAGAAGACAAGCTCCAAGCACTTGAAGCCAATGACGGATCCATCCCCAAGTTGCCAAGATCCAAAGACTTGAAGACTCAAGCTTTATCAAGCTCAAGGAAGGTTTGTAAAAGTATATAAGGGTAAGCACAATGCTAGACATAGGTTAAAGAGACCTTAAGTCCCTTACAAAGGTCAATGGACCATTCACATGCCTTTGTCATAAACCCATAGAGGTTGGGAATCAATTTGAGATAAAATGGTAGAAAAACAGGGGAGTCAGATTAATTCAAGGGGTGTCGGATCAATCTGCACATAACGGATTAATCCGCTACTTACCAGATCAATTTAGCAAAGCTCGGGTGTCTCAGATTGAGACACCAAATCAATCCGGGTATGTCGAATAGATCCGTCATCGCAAAAATTCAAAAAAAATATGAATCTACACATGCGATTATTTGACCATTGGGAAAGATGCCAAATCAAGGGTGCATGACTGTGCCCGTCCCCTATAAGTATAAGAGAGGCTCAAATGAGCTCTCTAACACGCAAGAATACATTGAACACAAAAGAGAAGAGAGATTTAGAAGAGCTAAGACATTTACACCTCCCAACTACCAAAGACTCACTCTTATGAGCATTCATTAAAGATCAAAGAGCCTTTTAGTGTTTTCCTACCACTCTACATTAAAGAACAAGAAGAGGAAAGCAAGGTAAAGGGTTTACTCCCAAGTAAAACCCTTGTAAAGAAGCTCTAAGAAACAAAGATGCACTCTTGGAAGCTTGTGGAACCCATTGGCACACTAGCTCAACAAATGAGCAACCACTTTCATGTGCATCAAGCAATACACAAGCCTTGTGAGGTAATTTTTCTAATTCATTTATTGAGACCTTAGCACCCACCAGAGACATCGGGTGTAGACTATAACACTACCAATGGAGACACCAGTAGTATAGACCATACTTGCTGGAGACATCAAGTATAGACCACTCCTGCCGGAGACACCAGGAGTAGAGCTTGCCTTTGCAAGTAGTAGGTTTTAGAATTTTAACCTTAATTGTAATGTAATTCAATATAGATAAAGTTTAGTTGCTCCGTAGTGAGCTTTGAGAGTGGATGTAGGCTCAAGTTCCGAACCACTATAAATATTGTGTTGTGTGTTTGTTTATGGTGTGAATTGTCTATTCTTTTTATCTCTACATGACATGTATTGCATCTTTTACATGATCTTTTTCATATGTGCAACTAACTAGGGACTTAAATTAGTTGAAATATTAAAAATAAGATTTGTCATTGTATAGCACTCTTAATTACAACAATTGAATTATATTTTGAAGTGCCTTAAATTCCAATAACTATAATAACTCTTAAAATTTGAATTTTAAGTGGGGGTCAAGTAAAATATATTTTAGAAATCCTATTCACCCCCCTCTAAGATAACATCTGGACTTTCATCAAAGTCCCAATGCTTATGGTTGTAAAAACCTATTGAATAAAAAATCCATTTGGGTTTTTTCCTTCTCATCATCCACATCAAATTGATTGGCTCCAAATCCTGATACACACGATTTAAGTCCCCTTATTTCCAATATTCATATTTAAATAGACTTGCTAAATTCAAAAAGAAAAAGAAGAAGACATGTAGCACTACGTACTAGTACATTGATTACAACAAAAATGGCAATTATCCAATACCGGACTAAGAAATAATCTGCTAGCAAACCCCTAAGCAAACATAGAAGAAATGACGTGCTTGCAAAATCTAACACTAGTTTGGCCGAAGTCATAATGGGAAGATGCGTTGTCCCAACAAGGTAAGTCACAAGGTTAATTGCACATGAACATATGAGTGCATTGAATACAAGTTCAATTTTCTTTCAAAAGAAAAATACAAGTTCAGATTTTTCTATGTTGTTTAATGATGCATTGAACCCACATTCATATTATTTTCAAATGAAAAATACAAGTTCATAAATTTTTTTTATGCTGTTTAATGATTGAACACAAGCTGTTATGGGAGTGATGATTAGGGAGACAAGCAATTTCAGAGATACAAAGTAGCTCCAATAAATTTTAGCAACAAGGGAAGATGGTTAATGCTTTCTGAACATAATACCAATGTGAAGACATTATTCTCATCCAAAAAAATTCAAAGACATCATTGTAAAGTCTTTTGAGTGCCATTTTTTTATGTTATTCCTTCAGTAATCCATGGAAAGGTAAGGCAACTTCTTCATATGAGGATGTTCTTCCACGTGGACTTTATGGGTAAGTAACATGGAAAGGTTAAGGCAATTACCATATTGCTAATTTGTTGAACTAGCAGAGCATCAAGTAACATTGAAAATAAACTCTAAAAGACAGATAAAGAACTGCCAATTTTCTCAAATTGTCTAGGTAAGCCTGCACCAAATAACAAAGAACAAATAAAAGTTTGTTATATTATAAAATACCTACCTATTAGTTCTAGATTATTAATTAGTAATAATAATTACATACTCTCTTGCAACTTGATAAGGAATTTTATATAAATTTAGAGCTCAAGAACACACCATAAATGTAAATTCAACAAAATATAGTTTCAAGATCTAATTGTGCCACATCTAAGGTTCCTTAAGTCCATAACAACAACCTATGGGAGTCTACATAGTTTAACTTGCACAACATTAGTCTACACCACATAAGGTGACCAAAAAAGAAAGTCACGCATATAATGAGTTTGCACATGATTACAACCATATTCAAATAAGAACTACCAATATCTAAATCGTAACACATAAGTATAGTATGACATCTTTGTCGAGGCTAACACATAGATAAGCCTCATTGGCAACCTCTAATTGTTCACGTGCTTCATCTATGTTAGGATAAGCCCCTTAATGTTGTAAAATATTGTCAAGGTGATCTGTCCATATGAAATATAATTAATGTTCCTGCAACTCTACTACATTAATGAGACTGTCATATGAACTATTTCTAAGTAGCAAATAATTATGTCAATAGAAAGATACATACCTGCAAACTGGGATATTGATAAAAACAATGACCATTGTTGGATTTCATCCTAGCCATGATATAAACCATGTAGCCCAATCCACATTGACACATCACTTTCTTTGGATGTTATTGACTTCCCATAACAATATTATATTTGATCGTACAGTATCAATACAAAAAATCACAATTCATTCAAATTTAAGGAATTAAATAAATGCATGTGTAATTATAATTGATAGATCTTGAATGGAATTAAATAAAGATAAATGTAATTATAATTGATACCCAAAATAATTTATAGATCTTGAATGGAATTAAATAAAGATAAGTGTAATTATAATTGATACCCAAAAAGTTATGTATATTAAACAGACCATTGATTGTTGTCAGTTAGCAGCCTCCACAAAAACCTACAACCTCCAAGTAGCCCATAAGCTAAGAACATCTTGGCATCCATCGGGTTCTTAACCAATTTCTCAAAGTAGAAATCAAGATTGTCTTGATCTAAACCTTTCACACTTTCCACCGCAACCAACAAGTCTACAACATTAACATGGACTTCAGGCCGATTTGCAATTGCATTAGCCACATTACCAATTTGAACAGCTACACTAGTTATGATGTTGTTGAAAGAATCTTGACCACATTTTTTTACCATAGGGTGGTCTTTGCCTTGAATCAAAAGTCCCACCACCCATAATAGTTTGATTGTTAATACTAGGTCCATGTATGTGCCTAATGAAAGACTCTCATTTTCTTTGACATGCTCACCATCATCTTGAGGTAGGTCATCAAGACCTGTATTTTCAATAGATGAGATATAAGGTGATAAAGGATCCTCAACCACAACTCATTCAACCATGTTTGTGCGTATCTCCCTACTAGTTTTAACCCATATGCCGGTTGCATGTTTTTCACCAAATGTTCAAGCATTTCATTGTATAATGGACATGACCGTTTTTTGTACTTTTTCATATCAGGATGATTCTATCAAAGAGACATATCATGAGTATTAATTTATTGTATTGAAAGATATAAACAAGACATTAATTTAAATATAATTTCATAATTAAATAAGGCAAGAATATTACCGCAATGTAAGGAATTCATACTTCATCGATCATCTCAACACACTTAGTAATGTCATTACATTCAAAGCCACTTTAGAGAATAGCTCATGTATCGCCTTAAATTCCTTCTTCAATGTATTCACGCGGTTAATCACATTGTGCTTCGTTACTATTTTAGTGAATTTGAGGTTCACCTCCCGTACGCAGGCATTGTAAGTCGCATCTTTAAAACCATTATGAGCTTTGTTTCCCTTAAGTGATTGGTTTTGCAGTTCTAATTATAGAATTCTATCCATTTCTGGATTTCACATAAATTTTTTACGCAAAGTGGGGTCTTGAGATGACTTAGTTGAATCCATTACCTATATTTTTATAAGATCAGTATTATGAAAATTTGGGTTTATAGACCCCCAAGATTAATAAACAACCGAAAGGCAAATATAGTACAAACAAAATCCATACTACAGTTAGATATGAAACCATCATGTTCTACAAAACCATAAACCAACACCCATTAAAAAAAGTTAGGTCTATACTGTCAAAATTTGAAATCAAGTATAATATAGTTACACAAATAATCGATTATAGATTTGTAGGCTTGAAATCATTCCACATGGCTTTTGTAATTCTCAATCTTATATTTCTCCCCGCACTACCTTCTGCTACCTTATTATAAGGTCTCGAGGTTTTGTTTTCTTTAATATATGTTTCCCATCTTTCAAATTCTCAAACTATCAAAAGGTATATACCTATGGATATGGTTGTCAACGCAACAACATGCAACAAATATATGTTTTTGTCTCTAATAAGAGCACATAGGTTCCTCACAGATTATTCCAAAACTCTTCTTAAGTACTCCAAAAGTACATTTTATTGCATTTTGTAGAGATGAGTGGCGGTGGTTGAACAATTCCTCAACGTTTTTTAGATGATAACCTCGGAACTCATTCAAATGATATCAAAAGTTGCGATATGAAGTCATGAAATTTCTCCTCAATGGATAGTTAGCATCAACAAAATATAATTTTCCTGTGTACAATATTTTTTTAATTCATAAATGTTATTAAAACAATTGGTAGGGAATAATTTGTGTATTGTAAATATAAGTTTACCCGGGGGCGAGGAATACTATGCCCCCTTAAAAGGGCATCATCTAGAATATTTGAATAAAAAGCAGAACCCTCTTAACCAGTCATGATGTAAGTAAATCTAAAATCAAAGTTACAAGTGGCCAATAAATTTTGAGTGGGTCAATGCTTACATCCTCGAAACGCTGGTTCATATTCAGAAGATACTTTTTTCGGGATATGTGTTCCATCAATTGCACCAATGCAATCATATAATGTAATAATAATTCAGTAGTATGATTATTCAAACACTTCTTTTATAGATTTAATTTAAACAAACATACCTTAAAGTAGGACATCTACCTTGGATTCTCAGCAATTTGTCGAGGTGTCTCTAATGTAGGGTTTTTTTTATAAATTCGTCTTCCATGTCAAGTAATGCATATTAAATATAATGTTAAAATACTTACCCACTATTTCACCAGATCGATAAGTGACACACTTCATAAAACAAACCCTTTGATTGTGTGCTAAAATAAGGAGGAATATTGCAACTTATTCCACGACTCTACAATGGATGGTGTCATATAAACTTTCATGATGTCTAAACTCATGGAAAAAACGTTTGAAGCAGTTGACATTCATTCTCATAAGATTATGACAATGCTCATAACATGTAATTATGTCATCGATAAACGGACGACGCATGTGATAGGTGTTCTTTGAAGGTACATTATCAATATAATCACCATTGTATTTTGCTGCAGTCATGGTGCATATGGCTCTTGCCATAGCACAAATAGCCCCAGCTACATGCTACTCTTCTTTTGAATTTAACTCATTCTTAAAGCTTGAGTCCATGACTAATATAGTTATAAGGAAGGTAAACTGAAGTCTGCAACATTACATAGGAATTCAATGAAAGGATTATGCGTATGTATGGAACTTTGTTGTTCAGTATTGCAAGCAAATTAAGTGAACCACACCCAACCATTAAAACAATCACTTAAATTACTTAAAATTAAAACTTACACTAAAATTTATAGAATTCACAATCAAGACAAGCATCACTGGATCTATATTTCTACATTGAAACATAAAATTAAAATTACACTAAAATCCTAAACATAGTAATAAGAATTGGGCAAAGATATAAAATAAGATCATAAACTAAATTTTGTATATAAATAAATAATAGTTCATATGCAATGATGTTAAGTGTACACCATATTGCAAAGCACAATGAGAAGATGAGAAAAAAAATCAAGCATACAACAATAACCGGCTATTAGGTATGTACTCACCAATGAAATACTTGTAAAGATGTTATGTAACACCCTGCACATGTTCATACAAATTTCGCACACGTGTCATACTTATATTGTACACACATGTTACATATGTTTTGTACACACTTAGAACAATTTCAATGCATATGTATTGATCCGTAAATTGACATAAATCTAGAAACATCAGTAAAAATCCAAGAAGAATTAGTGTAAAAATCATGTCATTAGAAAATGCACAGAAGTCTAGAGTTCAACAAAACAAACGGTGAGCGAAACGGATCCCAAACGAAAATGTTATAAAGGTTTTAGTGAGCAAAGGTCTAAGAGAAAAAAGGGAATTACTGGACTCCGACCTAATTGATCCGGCCTAGGCAGCTCAATCGATCGAGCACCCCCCTGATCGATCGACCTTCTCTGGGCTTAAACAGGAAAGTCACTTTCACGACTCTTCGGCTCATGGTGGGTTTCTAAATTGTGTAAGACTCCTCTAGGGGTTTATAAATTTAATGTTTTTGACCTAGAAACCCTAGAGAAAGATCAAAGAGTAAGAGGAAGAGAAAAGGAAGGGAAAAAGTAGGTTTTGCAAGAGGTTTGAGATTTTTTAAAGAACGAAAAGCTTATGAACGCTTCTACAAGTTAAGAGGTAAGAACACATGTAAATTGTCATTTTGTTTTCATTCCATATGTTCCTAGATCTTGGTTAATCTCATTTTGCAAAGAATTTTGATCGTTTTGTTATGAATTTTAATCATTTTTAAGCTTTTAAAATCTTGTTTTTGCAAAGATAAATTAAATGTGTAAGAGCACTATTAAACTGTCTTGTTTTTCAATTCCTAGGTTCTTAGATCTCTGTAATTCCATTTTGCAATGATTGATATTGTTTTATTTTGAATTTGAAATCTTTTTTCACTTGTTTTGGTTTTACCTAAAGTTCTTAAAACATTGTTTTGAAAGAGATAAACTAATTCTACAAGAACATAATTAAATATTGATTATTTTTAATTTATTAGAATCTTATAGAGTTGTAATGTCCGTTTTGCACCGTTATTATATGTAGAATTATGTTTTGAAGAAAAATCAAGAGTTTTAAGAGTGAGTTTTGTTTGTCGATGTGAAATATTCTATAAATTATTTTAAACTTTTTAATATTTTTATAAGTATTTGTCTACTAATTTGAAAAAAAAATCTACATGTTTTAATCTTAGATTTGTTTTGTATGAGTCCTTAGTGTTTTTGAATCTCGTTTTTACAAAGAAAAGTGTTGTTTTTATATCTTATTGATCTTGATTTCCAAAGAGTACTGTTATGGATAGATTTATAATGTTTTGAAAATATGTTATGTAGATTGTGCTTAGGTGGATTAAGCATATTCTGTTATGTTTGTATTGAATTAGTTAATGTAAAGAATCTGAATATATTTATTATATGATTTAAATGATTTGATTGAAACTGCAAGAGAATAATATGTTCTGTTATAAAGCCACTTTGCCCATCAAGGAGACTTATTGATGAAACTCACCTTACTAGGTATATAATGCGAATTGTTGTGGATCCTCACTACCATCCCAATGGGTTGTAGTAACCTGCCTCATCAGGTATATGGTGTGAATTGTTCTTACCCTTCTCACCAAGGTATAAACGGTGTGAATTATTATATGTACTGCCTTTGATATTAGTCATATGTTCTGTTATGTTTCTGGCTATGATATGGTATCTATTTTTGATTTGTTATGTTTTGATTAAATTTAAAAAAAAAATGATTCATATTGTTTTCCATTTTGTACATGAAATTTTAATTTTTTATAAGATGCTTAGTATTATAAAAGATTGATTTATGAACTGCACTATTGTAACACCTTACATGTTTAATCTACATTGCAAGCGAAAATTTAGCAGGTATGGTTAACCCAGGTGAGGAGCCCGAGACTGATATAGGATGATCCACTATGGTGGGTAATTTAAAACCCAATTTAAGTACCTAACTGGAAAATTAAGTTGCTTACACACGTCGAGGAAGAAACCAGGCCAAAAATAATTCAAAATACCATTTTATGTCATTTTGGAGTGCTCAAAAATGTTTGGAGCACTAAAAACTTGAAAATCTATTAAAAAAATATTTGGGTCTAAAATGACCCTTATGCATGGGAAACCTTATGTGATGAGGCTTAACCTGAAAAACATATCATTGATGTCATTTGGATGGATTAGAACAAAGAGGAAAATGGTTAGAGAGGTTTAGGAGAGAAGGAGGAAGTTCTTACCAAAATTGGATAAGTTTCCCTTTCAACCTTGAAAATATGCTTAGAGTAGACATTTTATTTCTAAATCTAGTCTAAGTAAGTATGAATTTTTATTTATTTACCTTAGTTTAAGTGTTCTAACCATGGAAAACTTTGTTTTCTCTTGGAGGAAGGAGAATTTGACAAGGACAAGAGGACCTTGGAGGAGTTTCTACCTCAAGAGAAGGAGTAGGTTTATGTGAGTTGGATATGTTGTTTATGTTGCACTTTCCTTGCCAAGTTCATATAAATGTGATTCATACTCTATATTTGCAAATATTTGTTGATTAATCGCTATGGAAATTGGTTGAGTGAATGGTCGGGCTTTATATGCATGATTTTCCTCTTCCTAAAAACTTGAATTGAGGACGATCTATGCTTTGGTGAATTCATATTCAAACCCAATGAGAATGTTGATTTCATTATATAGATTTTATATCATTTAATGTGATCATGATTTAAGGGTGTTTTTTACCCTATTGCTATGTGTCATTGGGATTTGAAATTAACCCTATGGTGGTGGTATTCTATTTCCTTGAGTTTAGTGATCTCTAATATTGTTGGAAAGTTTATAAAGCTGGGTTTACATGATTTGGAGGGAGTAAAAAGTTCTTTGTGGTGAATCTTTGTTTATTTCCATGATTTCTCTTGAAACCCTTTATATGCTTGCTCCCCACCTATTTGATGAAATGACATATTATTTGTTTAACATGATTTGTATATCTTTATAATGCCTATTGACTTCCTATGTTAATCCATTACTCTTTTTGGTATATTTCATTTGATTCGTATTGGGTTAATTTTATTGATCCTTATGTTGCAACATTACTCTTTACATCGTGTGATAACTCTTTGTGTCATGTGCATGTTATCAATGACATGACTTACTCTAGGATTTTCATATGGCTCTTTACATGAGATTTCTACTTGAGTTTTTAAAGGACGTGAGATACTTGATTTTTAACCTACATGGATATTGTCATAAAACTATTTTACATCTATGAGCATCCCTTATGCCCATAGTTATGAGCCAAACACCGTTACTTGCATATTGGCATTAAACTCCTTTCATATGGTTTACTATTTCATTATTTAGATTTTCTATGAGATATAATGTGTAGATATTTTTACAGATGACATACTTATGTAGTAACTACATTACTTTATAAAAAACATGGGTTTGATTTATCGATTCTTTTGACCCATAGATTTGCTTAGCACTCTTGTCTTGAAGAATTTTAGAAGACTACTATAGTCTGGGGGAATGATATGGGATTACCCTGGTTTAGAGAAATAATACGAGACTACACTGGTTCAAGAGAATTATATGGGATACACTCTTGATGCCCTGGATGATTTTTGCAGGCTAACATTAGCCTTTATAACTTTAAGTACCTAATCATCGAGTCACATTAATAGGTGAAGACGAACTTAGTGGTCCAATATGTGTATGCTTAGTTACTGGGCTTTATAAATGGTGCCATAAGGTACCCAATCACTAGGTCACATCAATAGGTGAAGACTAGTATAGTGGTCCAATATGTGTATGCCTAGTCACCGGGCTTTATAAATGTTGCCACCAGGTATTCAATCACTGGGTCACATTAATAGGTGAAGACGGTCTTAGTGGCCCAATATATGTTGTATGATATGTTGTGCCAGAGACTCTTACATGGGTAATGTGATGTGTTGTGTCGGAGACTTTTATGATTTATATATGATATGCTTTGTTGGAGATCTTTCATGGTTTATTCACACTTATGTATGTTATGCGATGTAAACACTATTGTGTTTTGCATGTGTCACATATATTACTAAGCATGTGCATATAGCACTTAGCACGTGGCATATAACATGTAATATATGCATCATTCTGCTCGATTTATCTTGGATACTTCCGTGGTTACTTTGTGACATGTGCATACTTGAATTATAGTACAGATACATGTGTAGTGAACTTGATGTACTTTCATTCCTACTTTGAATCCCTTAGTGTATTGTGATTCTACCTATTTACTACTTTGATTATTTTTAGCTTCTTTTGTATTGTATAAACTACATACCCTCCCTCTAAGCTCGTCAAACTTACCCCAATTGGCACCACCACAAATGTGTAAGCGTATAGGTTGGACTGTCCCTTAGGATGAAGGGAGATGGTTGGAGGTTGGGCAGCTAGCCCAAACATTACACCCTAGTTTTGTATTTGGTTTCTAGTTTACTTTCTGACAAGTGATGTAAATTTTCATTACGTTGTTTATGCCTATGGAGGCCATGGATTGTATACACTCCATGGGTAGGTTGAGGCCCCCTTTTAGTTTAAATGGTTACAAGATTCTCTTGACATGATGGATATATATTTTTGCTGCACATGATTTTAAACTACTATTGTCAATATTGTTATTCCGCTACGATGAGATTATTTTATGTGAATATAGATGAACGTAAAAAGATAAGAAAACAAATTTATATGGAAAATGATGTGATTAAGTAAGAGGGTTAATGACATACTTCAAGTTTGTTGGTCTTCCTCCACTATGAGAAAATGGATTCGGAGCGGGTCATTCCCAAGTGATGGATCTGAAACCGAAACACTTCACGGCTCGCATATTTGGGTCGTGACAACTGTGTTGTATATTGTTTAGTAAATATGAAAAATATCTATTTCATTTTATGTAATCATGCTAAGATTTGATGTAATGTTTCTTATAGTTTATTGTTTTCTCATTGAGTTTGTCAAGATTATCCCAATATGGCACCATAGATAATGAGGAGATCACAGAGTAACGGTTTCAGCTAGAGATGAATTAGAGATTATATGAAGTTTATTTATGTCATGAGACTTTGATATTTATTTCAGTTATTTCAATTTAGAGACCTGATATTTATTTCAAATCAATTAGATTATTTCCGTTTATTTGAAAGGGATAATAAATAATGGATTTTACTAGTTGGATTATTTATTGGTGTATGTCAGACTATGAATTATTTAGATTGAAATGTCAGATTATGGTTTATTTGGATTGGAATGTCAGACTATGGTTTATGATTATACAAGTTTATGTGTTCTTAGAAAATTGTATTTTTTGAATTTTATATACAGGTTAGAATTGTGGGAGTGTGTTATAAGGTTGTGATTAAGGGTCTATGATTAACGTAATATTTTATTGCGTATGAATGTGAGAGACAACAATTTGTTTACAGAACACTTATATGCAAATAAGTAAAAGTATTAATGTCACGTGCCGAAATTCATGGTCCTATTGGTATGGGTTTCATGACGCAACATGTTAGGTGTGAAATCACTTATGAAGTTCGCAAATCAGCTAAAGAAGATGAAGGCTGCAACCCTTGTTAGCCACAAATACATTATTAAATAATTAAAAGCACTAGTATCCCAACTAACAAGGGAGAAATTTTCAATGTTCAAGCGCCACATACAATATTTTTTTATCAAGGAAAAATGAGTGAGAGTCAAATAGCCAATCCCATTCAAACAATTCAACATTACGTCTACAGAACAATCGTTAACGATTCAAGCTCAAGGTCTTATACGTTTAAGCCCATGTTAAAAAACATTGTTCTTTGAGCTTGAATCGTTTCTTAAACTATAATGAGTCAAATACCGAAAAAATGAACTTACCGGTTGCATGAACTTCAATTCGAGGCCAAAAGTGAGAGGAACAATTTAACATTACATCTCTAGAAAAAACGTGAATGATTCAAGCTCAATATCTTAGACGTTCAAGCCTACGTTAAAAAAAATTCTTCCCTGAGCTTAAATTGTTTCTAAAACCCAGATCGAGTCAAATATATAAAAAATGGACTTACTAGTTGTTTGAGTTCCGAATTGGGGCAAAAAACGAGAAGAATCGTGCAGGAAGCTGTTATTCGAACGTTGTCAACCTTTCTTCCACTTCCACTCACTTCCCTTCCGGATCGATTTGGTGTGAAGGTTGGGGCTCAATTTTAGTCTTTTGGCAAAAGAAGGGAAAAGACCGACTCCCGATGTGGTTTTGCTGGGCAGTATTCCAATGTATCGATTTGCATCAGACACCTTATTTCGTAGGAAATTGCAGGAAAACCGTACATTTTCCCAGGAATGTTGAGACCTTTGCCTCTAACCAGACGCAGGTTAAGGAAAAAAAGAGCGACGTGTTTGACTACGCTTGGGGTTCAATCATCCGACAAGCTGCATGAAAATAGATGTGCAGAAAGCCAGAGCCACAGTTAAAAATAAAGGTTAAAAAAAAAAAAAATCCAAACTCTTCAATCTAGAGAACCTGTTTCTTTGGGCCACCCATTTTGAAGCTTGCGAGAACTTGTCTCACTTCTTTTATTCGACGAGAGCAACATGACGATTAGTTGCGAGGAACCCATAATTTCTGTCGAGGCGATCGATCTCGTGTAGATGGAAATACGACGGCTCGCCGTTCTGTGTTCCCATCTTCGCCAAGTTAATTTGGGTCGTTCTGACTTGCCAGAGAGGCCTACAGCGAGCGCTTTCTCATGGGTTTCGACTTCGAATTGCGTTGCCAGTTCAGATAATCAAAGCATCAAGGATTCTGAGAAGGCTAATGAAGAAAGGAATTGCGTTTTCTGCAAGATTATACGAGGTGAATCCCCTGCATTCAAGGTATTTTTATGATTTTTTTTACTGTCACTCTTGTGCTTATTTTTCTTGCTATGCTAATTTATACGAGGACTAAAGTTAGTTTATTTTGAGATGTTGATGGGTCTGAACCGAGATTCTTTATTGGTTTCATTTATTTCTTTGATTTTAAACTCATTTGCTGTTTCGGATCAACTAATAGTTTGATACTTTTTGTTCCGTTTTGGGGATTTCAGTGTGCTTGGTATAGAACAATTTTGCTGCTTTGTCGAGATCAGCAATCATAGTAGGATGCTGAAAGGCCCATATTAAATTATTAATGGTAGGAAAATTTGAATTCAAAATGAAGGTAAAAGTGTAGATTTGTGAACTCTTTTTAGCCATCATATAAAATGCCCAAACCAGTTGGTTAGTTCCCTAATATTATGTGATATTATCATTCCTAGCTCCCAAACCAATTTACAAATTTTCTTCCACCAATACCAACTTTGCCATGGAGTACACAGCATTAACCATGTTAGCAATGATTTGGTATTCAACCAACATCCTAAAACATCCCATCTGCTTCCATGACCATAAACCTTGGAATAAGGCCTTAGCTTTGGCAATATACTTGAGGTGACTCCATTTGAGGGTGAAAGCCAACTACAAAGTTACCATAATGGTTTTGTATCACTTCTCATCAACATTTAACTTTTGATGATTTAACTGAGCCTTTAATCACTTCTTAAATTCATGTCAGAAAACAATATTGCTTGAATCAATACTAAAGCAATTCAATGTTAAAGCTCATTGACATAGCATTTCTATACTTCTCTAGAAAAAAACTCCACCATTGGCCTAGTTTCATTTATTGTAGAGGACAAAAAAATCCACCATTCGCAAAACACCAGGTGGCACAACTAAACCGGTTCAACATGTAGTTTGATTCGGCCTAATTCATACCAAACAACCCTGGTTCAAGCACCAATCCAAGGTCAAACCAGCTCCATAGATATTTGCATACAGCCAGAAGCGTCCATGCATGTCAAACACATGTAGAAGTATCACTTGACACGTCAAGTTACGTGGTCCATGTAGCGTGTGAAGTTTGATTTGTTGGGTTAGCATAAAGAATTCAACCCAAAATCTAACCCGGATACAACTCGAAGAAAAACCCAAATATGGAAATTTTTAGATTGGAAAAATCTTTTTAGCCTGTTTTTATGAACCGGATAGGAGCTGAACCGTATCTACGTATGTATTAGGGTTTTGGGGTATTTATATGTTTTATTCTAGGGTTGCATGTGGAGTGAGAGAGGTTTTGAAAATTGTAAAATCGCCTTTGGACGAGTTTTCTTCTTGATAGTGAAAGTTTTTTTTATGGCACCGTGGTTTTTCCCCAAATTGGGGTTTTCCACATAAAAATTGTGTTGTGCGTGATTTTTTTTTTCTTCGTTTTGCTTGTTGATTTTATTGCATCTTGTTTTCATCTGCAAAAGAAGAAGGTAAAACGGTCCTAACAATCCACATTCAAACGATCATTTAAAACTTTTCTCCTCCAAGTCAAAGATTTTGATCAAAATAGACTTGCTCCAGAACTTGTCTACAAGTCATATCTAAATAGATTGGCCTAGTCAAAGGAGATTCCATTGGATACAATTCTAACCCCCCACGATCCTTTCGAACTGACGAATCCACAATCCCACAGAACAAGGAACATATACTATTTAATTTTATAAAGAAGGTAGGACCTACGTCTTTGAGTAAGTTCTTTGAACACCGAAAAACTCCTTAACCCTGCTAACTTGACCGTCGTAGTTTTTGGCAGGTACAACCCCCCGAAACTCAAACAGGCGAGGAGACAATCCATGGATGATTCTGATTCACCCGGTGACAAAGGAAAACCAGGAATCCTCTTATTTGATTGTGTGGGGAATTTCTCCGCTCATAGTTTGATGCCATCTATGGGAACCTTCGTGATCCAACAATAATCTTCAACCACTTAAATCTTCCCACCATCTATGGCTCCTCGGCGAAGAATCCCTCGAGCCAGTAACCAAGATGGTCAAGAGGAACCTCTTCCTGAGACAAACGTTCCCCCACAAGCTGTTGTCGCCTTGTCATAAATTGAAGAACTTTAGAATCAGTTTTAGGAGCAAAAGGAAGAGTTCTGACAAGAACTCGAAAAGCTCACATTGGAGAACAACTTCTTGAAAGCAAGACTTGGTACGGAAGGCCTCAATCAACAACAAGAAGCCTCCCATTCACGTACCAAACAAAACCTAGAAGTAGAAAGGACTTCCCATCCTCCCGAGCAAACCTTGCACCAAAAGAAGGTCTTCAAAAATGATGTTGAATCTCTGGTAGACAAGTGTTTTAAGGAGGTCAACCTACGGTCTGAGACTCCTCGAAATTAGACTGCTTAATAGATAGCCCAAGATGTGCTAAAAATTTTGGATAAGTCTCCTTTTGACACAAACATCTTGGACCAACCAATATTAAAACACTTCGCCATGCCAAAGTTCAACAACTACGACGGATCCACTAATCCCATGACGCATTTGCATCATTACCAACAGGTAAATACTTTTGAACAACACAATGATGGCCTAATGTGTAGGATCTTCCCCTTCAGCTTACAAGGCATAGTCCTAGGATGGTTTCACAAACTACCACCCTTAAGTATCCATAGCTATCACCAGCTATGCATCACCTTTATTGTCAACTTCTTCCACAGCTGGCCCTAGAGGAAGGACGTAGACACTCTCTTCAACATAAAGAAAGGAAGCAAAGAGCCCCTAAGGGCATACACACGGAGGTTCCAATCGGAACTACTCCACATTGAAGGTTGTGACACAAAAACCACAACCACAGCCATAGCCTTCAAAAGAGGAATCCCACACTCCAGTAAGCTGCATCAGTCTCTGACGAAGACACCAACATAAAATATGGTTAGCCTCCTGGCTAGAGCTGAAAAGTATGCAAACCTAGAAGGCGAACTCCTGCCTTAAGGAGCTGCAGTAATTGATGCACCACTAGATCTTCGGTTCAGGCTTGATCTTGCCAAATAATTGCACAAAAACAATCCCAACAAAAGGAGGAAGACCAAGGACAAACTTGTTCGAGAGTTCACACCTCTCAACACACCCATACAAGTCATCTTACAAGAGATAAAGGATGAACCATATCTAAAGTGATCCAAACCTATGAAGAGTGATCTAAGCACCAGGAACCAAACCCGAGATTTTGCTTACCACAAACCCGAAGGACACAAGATCGATGAGTGTCAATTCCTTAGGCTACAACTTGAAGATCTTATCAAGCGAGGGTATCTCAAAGTTTACATCGCTAATGGTTGCCAACGGGAGGGCACACCCTAACCAAGAGGCTAAGCTCCTACCAAGGCAAGTAGCCAACACTCAACAACAAGTAATTGAACTAGTCATACACACAGTCCACAGAGGCCCTCGAGTTAAAGTTGCCATCAAAGCTGCACTCACGAGTCATCACTAAAAGGCAGCCCAGGTATGTCAAGTGTACCACATATCTCAATCAACAAAGGTGATGACAAAACCATATCTGAAGACGCATCAAGGGCTGATCACCTTTTCCAACCAAGATTTGGCGGACTTGCACTACCCACATGAGGATGCACTACTCATCGTCCCTAAAATCTCTAACTCTGAGGTTAGAAGAACCATGGTCGACACTGACAGTTTGACATTCTCTTCTACTCAGCTTTTCGTCAGATAAATTTGAAAAAGTTTGACCTAGAGCCTTATTCTTCCCCCTAGTTGATTTTGATGTCCAACTTGCACTAGCTATGGGAAAGATCAAGTTGGCAGTATCTCTCTGGTCAGTCACTCTCATGATAGACTTTTTGGTAGTGGATGCACCATCTCCATGCAATGCAATTTTAGGGAGGAGCTGAATCCACAAAACGAAGGCAGTTCCTTCCACTTATCATTAATGTCTTCGATTTCCCAGACCAAAAGGGTTAATAGAAGTTCGAGGAGATCAAGTCCTAGCTCGAAGGTGTTATGCTCTTGCGATGAAGAATGAACACCAATAGCATGCTTCCTTAGATCAATAACAATCACAGCATGGGGCCCTATACCCTCACCATCTGGGTCCGCAAGTCTTCATGGTAGAAGAACCTGAAGAAGTAATACTAGACTTCAGAGAGAAGGACCATGTCATTCAAATTGGAGCAAACCCCAACCAGAAGAATTCAAAGAACAACTCTCGCAGTTCCTGAAGAGCAACAAGGAAGCATTCACATATTCTCCAGAAGAAATGCTTGAGATTGATCCATAAGTCATAACTCACAAGTTGAGTGTGGATCCTTCCTATTCATCTGTGAAGCAACAACAAAGAAGGTTCACTCCAATGTGAAACCTTATCATCAAAGAAGTTCAAAAGCTCTTACTAACTGGTTTAATTCGAGAGGTCTAGTACCTCGAATGACTAGCAAATGTAGTAGTGGTCCCTAAGAAGAATGATAAATGAAGGGTATGTGTAGACTACACCAACCTTTCAAAGACAGTTTCCCTCTTCCAAATATTGACCAACTCGTGGGTGTCATAGCTGGCCGTGTAGTCTTATCATTCATGGATGCATACTTAGGGTATAATCAAATTCCCATGCATCCATCTGATAAGAAAAAAACCTTTTTCATCATTGAGTAATGATTATATTGCTATCGGGTCATGCCCTTTAGTCTGAAAAATGCTAGAGTCACTTACCAAAGGCTCATCAACAATGTCTTTAAGGATCACATTGGCATCAACATGGAAGTCTATTTAGATGAGATATGCTAGTAAAAAGCTAACGCAAAGAAGATCACATTCTTTATCTCTTAGAAGCATTCCAGCTACTTGATAAGTATAAGATGACACTCAATCCCGCAAAATGCACATTCAGGGATCCTCAGGCAAGTTCCTAGCATATTTGGTCACACAAAGAGGGATTGAAGCTAATCCCACTCAAATCAAAGCATTGGTCGAGATGCCCTCTCCCACCAACATCAAAGAGGTACAAAGATTCACTGGAAGGATAGAGACCTTAAGCAGGTTCATCTCCAAATCCGGTGACAAATGTAAGCCCTTATTCTAACTCTTGAAGGTAAATAAAAGGTTCGTCTAGAACGAACATTGTGAAGTGGATTTTCAGTAGCCCAAGCGATATCCGGGTTCTTCTCCCTTACACTCGAAGCCTTGGCCGGGGGAGAAGTTATTCCTCTACATATCTGTCTCGCCTGTAGCTGCCAGTTTAGTTTTGCTAAGAGATGATGGGAGCTAAAAACCCAACTACTACATCAACAAAACTCTTATTGATGCTAAGACACGATACACATATTTGAAGAAAGCGACACTCACCTTGGTAAGTGCTAGTTGCAAGTTGCGTCCATACTTTCAAGCACACACCATTGTCGTTATTGCAAGTCTCCCAATCTGAACAATCCTATCTAAAATGGAACTCTCAGGAAGAGTCACTGAGTGGGCTGTAGAACTCGGGGAATTCAAAATCTAATATCAACCCCAAGTTGCTCAGAAAGATCAAGTCCTCACAGACTTCCTGACTAAATTTTCACCAAAGAAAGCTGATTACTCTCTAGAAGAGAAGTCACTTCCCATCTGGAAATTATTCGTAGATGGGGCCTCCAACACAAAAGGAGCAGGAGCAGGGGTCGTGCTTATCACCCTAGAAGGAGATATCTTGGAACAAGCCATAATTTTGGGATTCCCACCTCTAATAACGAAGCGGAATATGAAGCTCTCCTTGTAGGTTTACAACTAGCCTAACATCTTCGAGCCAAAAACTTAATCATTCACAACAACTTACAATTCGTAGTCAAGCAAGTTGAAGGAGAATATAGAGCTAAAGACAAGGATGACATCCTATCTTGAGATGATGTGATCTGAACTAAAAAAGTTTCACCATGCAGAGCTATAACAACTCCCACGAGACCAAAATTGCCATGCAGACGTACTCGCAAGCCTAGCCTCGGCGCTAGAAAGAAAGAAGGAACGAGACATACCAGTCTTGCATCTACCAAAGCCAAGTATCTCACAAGCAGAAAAATAAAACCGTGTACAACAAGTAGGGTTAGGGCCTACTTGGATGGACCCCATCGTTCAATATTTGCAAAGCGATATCCTCCCTAGTAGAGAAAAAGAATCAAGGAAATCACGACAAAGGGAAGCCAAGTATGTCCTTGTCGACAATCAACTATGTAGGAGATCCTACACTGGACCTTACTTGAAATGCTTGCGGCCCAACTAAGTCCAATATGTCCTTAAAGAAATCCATGAAGGAACATGTGGCAACCATGTTAGAGACAGATCACTATCCCGCAAAGCACTAACACAAGGCTATTGCTGGCCTTACATGTAAAAGGATGCACAACCCAATCGTTAAGAAGTGTGATAAATGCTAGAGGATTACACCAATGACTCATCAGCCACGACGAGAACTTAGGCCTTCATCAGTTCATGGCCATTTATGCAATGGGGGTTTGACATCATCGGACCGTTGCCTAGGGCCCCTGGTCAAAGGCAATACATTCTTGTGGCAAGTGATTACTTTACTAAGTGGATAAAAGGAAAAGCTTACCCAATAATAAGAGAAGTAGAACTTAATAGTTTTGTTTGGAAAAACATCATATGTAGATTCGACATTCCTAAGGCACTCATCATTGACAATGGTCAACTATTTGATGGTAAGCAATTCAAAAGTTTATGTGAAGAATACAACATTGTAACCATTATTCTATACCAAGATACCCTCAAGCTAATGGACAAATGGAGGCGTCCATCAAGACAATACTGAACACTCTAAAAAAATGCTTGGAAAAAGCAAATGGCCAATGGGTAGAAGACTTGCCGGGAGTACTCTAGGCCTACAGGACCACTAAGAGACAACCAACAGGAGAGACACCATTCTCTCTAGCCTATGACACGGAGGCTGCCATACAAACTGAGCTCGGGGATCCTACTCTTCGAACAATTGCAACCAATGTACCAGACAATGGACAATAGATAGCTCTAGGTTTGGACCTTTTAGAAGAAATGAGGAAAAATGCATAAGTCAGAATTGTTGCTTACCAACAAAAACTTAAGCAATACTATAACAAAAAAGTTAGGGACACAAGCTTCCGAACAGGAGAACTAGTCCTCAAAAGAATCTTCGAAAATCCAAAGGAGCTAGGCTAAGGCAAAATGAGCCCCAACTGAAAAGGTGATGCAACATAATAGAGATGATACCAAAGTTGATGTAGAATGATAGCCAATAATATAAATAAAACTCAAAATGATGTAGCGGAAACAATAAAAGAGAAAAAGAAAAAATAAAGACCTGATTTGAAGCTTTTCCAAACCCAAAATAGGGGATCTTGGCCTCCACCGAGCTTGAATAAACCCAATGAATCTACCTTTGGGGAAAACCACTCCTGGTTTTTAAACTTTACAAAGGAAGAAGTGAAGAACACACTAGTCAAGAGCTAGAACGCAAAAAAGTTCGTTATTCATCAATTTCATTTCCCAAAACTGAGGGGATGGGTCTATTTTATAGCCCATGAGTTGCCCTCTTAGGGTAGGTACAACTTAGCAAATTATTCCCTAAAGACAACTTTAAAAATAAAGAGAAAAAAATAAAATCTCATAAAAAAGAAAGAAATAAAATAAAATCCTCTAAAAGAGAAAGAAATAAAGAGAATAAAATCCCCAAAAGAGAAAGAAGTAAAGAGAAAGAAATAAAATAAAATCCCCCAAAAGAGAAAAAAATAAAGTGAAAGAAGAATCAACAACCATAGAAGCTTGAATTGTATAACCATAGGCTTTTCTCGCAAGGATCAGGTAATGGAAAGACTTCATAGTACACTTTATCTGTTTTCTGCTTAGGCTCATGGACTAGTGTAGCTATCCGAAGAAGCTGTATCTTGTCTTGATTTGGAACTTGCTTTTCTATAGCTGGCTGGTCACAAACTGAGGTAGCAATGGTACATGTGTCAGCAACTACTACAGCTTTATTTGTCTCACTTAAAACATCAACACGATTCTGTTCAACATTTCCTACACCAAGATCCTCACCCTCCACATTACTTGTGGGCTTGTATTTTTTGTTAGCCAACTCTGGATTTTCACTGAATTCAATCTTAGGCTTTGCATCGATACTCTTTCGGTCTTCTTATCCATAGAATTTTGACCACTTCTAGTTACCACTAATGGAACCTTATTACCAGGCTTGAGTAGAAGACTGTACCATACATCATGGTTATGGAGTCGCAACACTTGGGTCTCTTTATTAAAAGTAACATTTCTCTCCTCAATACATCACCTGCCTAAAATTACTGGTGTGTCTGTTAAGGGGAAATCACACACTAGCCACTCAACATTGTCAAAGTAGTTTCTTCTGTGATGGAATTGAATATCAACAAAATGGTCCTTAACATATCCATAATATCTTTATTTTTTGGATCTTGTAGGAGTTCTTCGGAGTTCTTCAACAAAAGATGTAGAAATAAAGTTCTGATCACTCCAACCACTAATCGCTATTTTAGTTGTCTTTCTGGAAGGGAAAACGAATTCAATGTTTACTAGAAGAACCATCTCATCTCTTCAAGGATTCCATAAATTCCAGGGTTTAAGGTTTTTTCAAAAAATTTCAAGATTTAGGCCATTTTCCAAAATTTTAGGGTTTAGGCATTTACAAGATTTTAAGGATTTGATCATTTTCTAAATTCTCAAAATTAAACCCTTCCAAGATACCCTTTCCGGCTTCCAAAAGTTTCAGGGTTTCCTGAAATTACAATTAGATAAGGATTAGTTGTAACCTAGCTCTGACACCAAAATTGATGCAGCATAATAGAGATGATACCAAAGTCGATATAGAATGATAGCCAATAATATAAATAAAACCCAAAATGATGTAGCGGAAACAATAAAAGAGAAAAAGAAAAGATAAAGATCTGATTTGAAGCTTTTTTAAACCCAAAATAGCGGATCTTGGCCTCCAAGCTTGAATAAACCCAATGAATCCACCTTTGTAACAT
>JAOXJP010256379.1:0-21466 GCA_025762735.1 Platanus orientalis | reverse complement strand
GAATAGGAGTTATTAATGAGTATATTGAAAGGTATACAGCGTCCAAAGCCAGTGGTAGCTGTTGAGTTGCTAAATTCTTAGAGATAAAGAAAAATAATTAAATGGGTACGTAATTTTCTTATAAGTTAATGTTAAATTTGCATTGCTAATTGTATGGAGCTATTGATTTTGTTTTTTGGGTGCGTAAACAAAGTTCGTCCAAACCAACAAAAGACATCAGGTTCCATTCAATACAACCCAACTTGAGCCCAGCAGCAAAACACCCTTAACTTATTGAGGTGGTGAGCTATTACAAAGTTCTCTTTTAATTATTGCTTGAATCGATAGGACTAATTCCATGCCTTTGCTTTCACGTGTTAATTGAAGCTGGAATTAGTTTTTAGAGGTATTGCTTACTTGTTTTGTATTGATTATTTCTTCAGTTCTGCTGCATTATTGATCTTAACCCTCATTGTATTGCATCTCTCATATTGGATTTTATGTAGCTATGCCATGCAATTAATTAATTTTGTAAAGTTTTCCAAAGTTCCTATGAAAATTATTTTTTGGGGGGGTACCTAAAGCAATAATAGTAAGGACAATGCCCAAGCTGTTTACAAACATCAGACAAAATAGAACCTTTTAACCATTCAAGAGGCTGAAGTATCCATTCTATCCTATGATCCTATGGGAATCATTAGTTGCAATTGCTGAGACCATCGAATACCTTTCTATGCAGAAGGTAGTTCATCAAACCTCTATTGGACGAGTTTGTGGGCATAGTCATTTGCTGTTTGCATAGTATGTACAATATTACAAATTTTGAATAAAGCTATAATAGCTTTACAATCCACATAGATATGTTTATTTGCGCATAAACATTGATCTAAAACATCATTCAAAGTGGATACCGCAGACAGTAAATCAGATTCAACAATCATGTACTCAAACTTGAGTTTTTTTGGAAGGCACGTACCCCAACATAAAACATGAAATTCTGTCTCAAAAATCGACTTGCTATCATCCACAAAGGTGATGGAACTATGATAGTGGCATAGGTGATCATGAGTCATGATAGCTAACACTTCCTTTGGGATCATTGTAGGATATGTTGCATCAACATTTATTTTGAACCATTTTATTTGTAGAGCTTACCATATTATTTTTTTCTTATGGTTTGGGGAGACGTGATCTTTTTGAGTAACAAAATCAGTGAGGCTCTCTAGTCCTTGACCAACCTACAATAATGATCTAGAATGCTGTAAAAGTATGAATTTTTGTTGTGAAATATTACCACTAGATTAATCTGTTGAAGTCTTGGCATATGCAATGATTGATACGTAGTATTAAAAAAGTAATTTTTGGTAGATGATTATCATTTTTTAATTCCATGATCACCAAAAATTTTACAAGTCAATAAAGGGTTGACTTGTGTCAGTGCACCAAGACACTTCACATAACTATTATACAATAAAATAGGTAGGGGGTCAAATGAAATTTCAAATTCCCACCCATGTTATTCCATATGATATTTCCTGAAATTTCAAATTCAGGACAGCCTTTTGGACTCCAAATCCTAGGCAGGAGATTTGTTTCCCAAATGAATAATGCAACGCATACAGTTCCCCAAACACGTCACGTGTTAGCCTAAAATCGACCGTAAACACTACAAAACATTTTCTTCTTGTCTTGTCCCTTATGAAATGTTTGAAAATTTTTCTGCAGCTTAAAAGCATCTTTGACAAAGTTTGCAGAACAGTACGTAATAACCATTTATGGAAAATGGTTGGTACGACACCACATATTATTACACAATGTGCGGTCCGTGTCAGACCTCAATCACCCAAAAGAAAAAAACAACGTATCCGTGACTGATAAGACATCTACGGGGATGGATTCGTGTGGTAAATAATACGTGAGAATTAGATGTCCGTAGCAGATAAAACAGAAAGATTATGTGGTAGC
The DNA here is from genome assembly GCA_025762735.1 of Platanus orientalis. NCBI lineage: Eukaryota > Viridiplantae > Streptophyta > Magnoliopsida > Proteales > Platanaceae > Platanus > Platanus orientalis. The sequence continues at coordinate 19,522 of JAOXJP010256379.1, read as the reverse complement.
TGCATGTGTTTGATTAGAAGAGAATCTCTACCTGTCGAGAGACGAGTTCAAATCATCTCCAGTTTGAACGGATAGGTACCACTCCAGTCTCTTTTCACAATGTGACACAATGTCTGACAAAAGATGTATTAATAAATACACAGGTAATTATTCATTATATATTTACAAAAGTGCCCTCCTTTGACCCATGTGTATTGACTTAAACACCCTTTGTCAGACCATATATCATGTACTTATTGATAATGGAGTGATATTTGTCCATTCTGACTGGAGATGACTTTAAGACTAAATCCAAAATTGAGAAATCTATCTATTCTGGCTGATTTTGCTAATTACTTGTAATGAAATCATTTCATTCAAATCTTCTAAACCCATTTTAAACAAAACGGGATGATTTGTGATGAACCCATTTAGATTTGGAAGGATCTGTGCTTGATAACATAAGTCATTTCATTTTATAGAAAAACCTAAGATGACTTCAATTCTAATTGTAATTAGCAACTCAGTATAAATTTGAATGAGTTCATTAGGAAACTATCATCTTATGGCTATAAATGCCTTGAGAAACTCAAATGAAATGCTTACATTACATGTGACTGTCAGACAAACCAAATGAAGGATCTTGATCAATCAAATTGGGCCTAACATGTAACCCTAATCAAACTTGGGGAGAAGTAATATCCTTGAAAATCAGGTTAATTATAAGTGAAGGTGAATTTCAAACCCATGTACATATCACGGACTTCTATATATAAACTTTACCTACTAAATAATTGGCTACTTAACAAGCTCCTCTTATTTAAAGCTATGACCAGTATCGGTTGAAAATTCATCTTCCAATTGCAGGGTATGTGGGACTAAAAATCAAAAAAGAAAATTTTTCCAAGGGTGATGCATTTCATGGATCACCTACATGTGGTGTAAGCCATCAAGGCTTAATCTTAATTTATATAAGATTACAATGCTTACAAGGAGTGTCATTAATCATAATCATACCTTTTCAAGTAAGTATCCGTCTTTGTTGAAAGGAGGCACAACTAATCATCTTTTGGTTGACCAATCATGAAAGGTGCTATGTACAACAACCAAGGATTTTGCGGTCCTCGATTGAACCCTTCGAGAATTCCTTGCACCCATGTCAGCTAATCAGAAGAGCCCTTAAGATAAAACAAGATCAATGCTTTTTTTCATTATTAAAAAAATTTTCTAATGGCAAATTTACCAACTTGGTTGAGAGAAAATCGTCTATTGTTAGAATCCCTCTACCGTCCAAGTGGTTATATCACAGTCACAAATGTGAGTGTGATTTAACTGAAGTTTGAAATTCAAATCTTGAGAGTCTTAAATCATACTCACGTTTGTGGCTGAGATAGTCCTGTTTGAATTATAGATGCTGTAGACGATTCTCTTTCACTAATTTAGCTTATTAAAATTAGGAAAACAATTTTAAATTCAGAAAAAAAATATAATGGACTACCTACGGTTACAAATGATTTTGATTCAATTGCATTTAGAGGTGCTTGTCCACACTCCTCATTTGTCATTTCTCAAGCTCAACTCCTTGCATCAAATTTCAACGGAATGAAAAAGCCACCTTTCCTATTACAAAAAAGAAGAAAGAAAAAGCCACCTTTGACGTAGAGTCAAGTTGTTGGCTAATGCACCACTAGACATTATTGGGAAGATGATGATCCGTACAATATTGTCCAAATTCAATTATGTCTTGTAAGGTTCGCACGTTTAATTCAAAAAGTGTCATTAATTGGCTCATCAACGCATGATTAGATGTTTGGAGAGAGGGTTTCATGGAGTTGAAACTACACAAATATTCCCTTGGAGATTCCCAATCCTCTTTGGAGCACTAAATATTAGGTGAGAACGAATCTTGTGAGAACTGTGAAAACGGCATCAGGGTACGGACACATCAGTTCCAAAAAGTGATAAGTGTCCCCCAAAAAATACACATCACTTTTCAGTACTGATGTGTCAGCCCCTCTAGTACAGTTTTCACGGTTCTCACGAGATTCGTTCTCACATAATCCAAACCCTCTTTGGAGAGTTACGTGGCTCCAAAAAGATGGAGAGAGCGAGATCCACTAAAAATTAGGTGAGAATGAATCTTGTGAGAACTGTGAAAATGGCATCAGGGTATGGACACATCAGCGCAAAAAAGTGATAAGTGCCCCCCAAAAGGTGCAAATCACTTTTTGGTATTGATGCGTCAGCCCCTCTGGTACCGTTTTCACGGTTCTCACAAGATTCGTTCTCACATAACCCAAACCCGAGAGATCTAATCATCTCAAGCTTCTTTAAGTGTCAACAAACCAAACAGATAAAATGTTTTGTCTAGGATTTGCCGTCCAAGATGGTGTTCAGGACATCATGGGGCTTCACATGGAATAAAATAGGCGGGACTTTGAAATTTTATCAAAGTCCCACCCATTTTATTCTATTTGAAGTGTCATAGTGTCCTGGACACCATCATGGATGGAAAATCCTGGATAAAACGTCTTTGTTGCAAATTGAAAGGATGTTTTGTATGGGGGCCCAAACCCCCTTGTGAGACGGAAAATATTAGGTATGGAATTTGGTTTTTCCTGATGTATTAGACAGAACATGTGAGACGGAAAATTGAACATCTTGGACATAGCATTCTTACTATCAACAAAAAAAAAGGGGATATTTTTTTGTCTTTTGTGATTGTTTTGCTCATGCAGTATGCTTAGGTACTTGAATTGAGCTATTTAACAATGGCTGGATTAGTTTTTGTTATTTGACAATACAATTGAATTTAGAAAACCTCATTCCATCAGTGTTCTATCGTTGAACATCAGTTAATGATTTCATGTGATTTTAATTTTTTTCTAAAACCCAAGTTTATCCTTTTTAAAGATGAAGCCATTTTTTCGGTACAAAAATGCCTTTTAAGGCATGAAAGATAAAATTGCTCCTAAATATAATTGTACACCCTCCGTAATGATAAAATGCCCCTGAATATGATCACACACCCTCATCTATATTTACCTATCAAAATATTTCAAATCAGTGACCGTGTACACGTGTTTGATCAACAACCACCGAAGGGCCTAATACATGATCAATGACCACCAAACAGCTAATCTTAATATAGAACCGCCGAAGAGATTCCCAAATGAGAGGTCATTGTACAATCTCGTTGACTGGGATCTGCTTTGACGTCGTAGCGATCACACCTTCCCACAAAAACACATCCTTGCCAGCAACGGCTAATCTTATCATCAGAACCAATCCCGCTCACAAAGACACACCCTTCAACCGCAACACTCTAGAGTCCATTGCCCTACTTCAAGTCTCCTTTTGTAACCCACTAATCATCAGTGGGCTCAAAAGAAATTTTCCTTGGTGGGATCTGCTTCGACGTCATAGAGATATATACCACTACTGGACCCACCTAGTAGCTTCCATTTTCTCCTTAAATCCTAATGCAGCATCAAACTTTTGGCATATCACTCTGTGATGGGAAGTGGGAAGCCAACACCAATTTCATTAGGAACTCCCCAAACCTCGACTATAATCCAAACCTAATGACCATTTGTAGAAACATCTAGACCACCACAAGACCCATCTCATCCCATTACTTATCTTCCATATTCACTTTCCATAGTTCAACTACTAAAAAAGCCACACTTTCAACAACAACCAATGCTTTCCCACCATAATCAATTGTAGGAAACAGTGCCTGGAGAAGCATTCCACATAGCCAATAATAGTTAGCAATCCCAATTCTTTCAAACTTCTGAGAAATAAAATCCTTCGTGGAAACGTGGTGGGTCTGCGATTTAGGTTGATTTTAGGCTTGAATAGGCAGAACAAGGGGAGGGCTTACAATAGTATGCGATAAGTGGCTCGTGCTTCTATAACTCATCGGCTCTTTGAAGGTATGGATGGAGGAGCTTTGCGGGCTCGTTCTTGCTCCCCATCCAAAACTAAACTTGGTGGGTCCACTGATTCTTCAATGGATAAAGAAATTTCCGTCCTCAATGCCATCGATTCTTTACATTTTGCTACCAAAAACCTTATAACAAGTTGGTGGAATCCACCTTTCAACAATAAGACCGAAGAAATTCAGAGCCAGATGAAGAGGAGAGACATTCTTTTGGTTTAGGGTTACGGTTAGGGTTAGGGTTAACCCTTTTCTTTGCTTCTTGTTTTTCTTCTCCCACAAGTACAAGTGAGACAAGGCAGAGAGGTGAGGGAAACAGATGAGAAATCAGTGGAAGAAGCAGAGAAAAGAGCGAGAAAGATGAGATGAGACAATAATGAAGAGTGAGTAAAACAAGATAGAGAGAGAGAGAGGAGTGGGAAAGAGGAGAACGAGTGATTCACTAGATGGGCTAGAAAATAATGAAGATAAATTCCAATGGTCACCTAAGAAAACTCCATTGTGAAGCATGTCACGATCCAAATCCGCGGGCCATGAAGTGCGTTGGGTTCAAATCCGTGACATGAGAATGACCTGCCTTAAACCTATTTCTCATAATGGAAAGACCAACGAGTTCGTAGTGGGTCATCAACCCTTTTACCTATTTACATATCATTTTTCATATAAATGTATAGCTTAATTTTTCACATCCATTTTAGTCCATTTAAAATAATAATCACATCTTAGCAGAATAATAATAATATTGGTAATCTAAAATCCAGTGCAGCGAAAATATTAATATCATCAAGACCATCAAAAAGTAAATGGCCTAAACCTGCCCATAAAGGGACTCATCTCAAATAAATAAAGTACTAATTGTACTACATCTCAGATATATAAACTAAAACTGAAATAAAATGTAACATCATTAGACTTAAAAGCCCTTCTCTGATCTCCTCCTTATCCTAAGGCTCAATCCAACCTGTGCGCTTACACATCTATGGATGATGCCAATTAGGATAAGGTTGACAGACTTATTAGGAGAGTATGCAGTTTATACAACATAAAAATGAGGCCAAAGATAATCATAGTAGCAAATAGGAAGAATAAAGAATCTAAGTAGGAATAAGTGTACATCAAATTTACTAAACATGTATTCTTACTATGAAACGAGTATGCACATATCATAAGATAACCATAAGAGAGTCCAAAGTGAACTAAACTGAATTCTGTATATACTATATGCTATATGTCACATACTAAATACTACATGTATATGTCAAGTGCTACATATCTCAAGACAAGTACTACATGCCACATGTCAACCCATAAGGGTCTCTATCACATAATGAAACCAATGTAAATAAAACTTGAAAGGTCTTCGTTAAATCCAAAACACATAACCCATGTGAGGGTCTCCGACAAACAAATCAAATAACTCGTGTAAGATTCTTTAACAAAACAAATCACATAACCCACATAAGGGTCTTCAACATAACATATCGTATAACATATATTGGCTCACTAGGGCTGTCTTCACTTATTAATGTGACTCAATGATTGTGTACTTGAAGCCATTAAGGTTAATACACGAAGGGGTCTTTGGATCATAAGATTAATGGACACGACAACCATCTTCACCTATTAATGTGACCCGGTGATTGAGTACATGAATCCATTAAGGCTAACCCACAAAGGAGTCTCCAGATCTAAACCGTTCAAACCATCCTACAAAGCTCCATTCACAATAACACAACTTTATAACCCAAGAATATCATGAAAACCAACAAGAAAATACAAACCAACATGTTCATATAAAAGAATCATGATCCATCTCTAAGAAATCAACATCCTAAAAAAAAATAGAGATAAATCCATCAAAATAAAACCCATAAACATCAAATTTAAGATCATAGGAAAGGAAAGTGTGCATAAACAACATATCCAACTCACACAATCCATGAACCGATGTTCTACACAAGGAAATAATCATACTCATAAGGAATATATGTAAAACCACTAAGTCCAAGATCATTTTGCACAAATCTAAGATCCTAAGAAAGGAAAGTGAGCATAAAATGTATATTCACTCACCAAATGCTCAAACATTCAATGCACAAGAGGATTCTCCTTCAAAATCCATTTGCCTTTGTTAATCCCTCATTCCTCTATGAGTAAACAAGGTATTCTATAGTTAGAACACATAAACTAAATTAAAGAAATATGAATCTATACTCATTTAGTCTAAATCTAGGATAACATCTATTATAGCAAATTTTCAAGGTTGGGAATGAAACTTACCAAATTGGGAGGGAATCTCCTTCTCTTAGCTCAAGAACTTTCATAATCTCTCTAAGCCTTTCCCTATTGGTTTTAATGAGACTAAATAACCTAAATGAAGTGTAAATAGGGTTTTATGTTGTTCTAGACGAGATCCCACATGTGTGGAGGTCCAATGGTTGAAAGCCACATAATAAATAAAAAAAATATGTAAAAATTCATAACTTTCCATATTTTTCCCCAGCCTTGATCCATTAGGCCCTTTGTGATCGATTAGGAGGTCACCAGAGGCACATGCACTATGTGCCCTGATCAATTAGGCATGGAGCATGTGTCTTTTAAACTTTTCAGCTTAGACACACCACAGTAAAATATGCATAACTTTATCTAGGAAACTTATTTTTGTGAACCATTTATTGTGTTGAATTCAAGATATTTCCAAGGGTATATGTCTTGTACCCTAATTCACTCGGGATTGGTGTCAATGGTCTTGGGAAGTTACTTCAAATATTCAATCAGGATAACACTCGAACTTGACAGGTTCAAGTTCAAGCTTAGGCCCTATGCTTCAAAATCGGTCTATAGGGTTCTTAAACCATCCTATGGTCTTTATAAAAAATGTGAAAAGAAAATTTTATCCTTCTAGGAAAAATTACACTTTTACCCTTAAAGCATAACACAGGGTGTTACATCCTCCCCCCCTTAAAAAATTTAGTCCTTGAATTTAAGATGTGTACCTTGGTGATGAAATAAATACGGGTACTTGGTCTTCATCTCATTCTCTCCTTCCCATATGGCATCTTCTTCGAAATGATTGTGCCACAAAACTTTCATATATGATAACCTTGTTTCGAAGCACCTGCTCCTTGCGGTTAAGGAGAATCATTGGTTACTCTTCATATGAATGGTCCTCACAAACTTGAAGTGCCTCATACTCAAGAATATGAGAAGGATCATGCATGTACTTTCACAACATGGATACATGGAAAATGCGGTGCACATGCGATAAATTTGAGGGTAATGCCAACTCATAAAAGAAGTCACCAACTTGCCTCTAGATCTTGAAAGGTCCAAGGAATCTTGGGTTAAACTTGTTTATCTTCCTGAATCTCATCACACCTTTGGTTGGCGACACCTTGAGAAACACACGGTCATCTTCCACGAACTCAAGGTCGTGTCTTCTCTTGTTTACATAGCTTTTATGGCTGCTCTGTACCGTCAATAACCTATATCACTGATAAGTCAAATCTTTTCAATAGTCACTTGGACAAGCTCAGGTCCAAGAATCTTCCTCTCACCAACCTTGTCCCAACATATTGGGGGATCATCATCATTTACCATATAAGGCCTCGTAAGAAGCCATCTGGATGCTAGCATGGTAGCTATTGTTGTAGGAGAACTCGATCAACGGCAAGTGAGCATCCCAACTACCTTTCAAATACTCATCATGTCTTCTAAGGACTAGATAGTTCTCTCAGATTGTTTGTCAGTTTGAGGATGGAAAGTCGTATTAAAACATAGCTTGGTCCCCATGGCATCTTACAAGCCTCTCCAAAATATAGAAGCAAACCTTGAGTCTCTATCGGATACAATGCTAACTGGAACACCGTGTAAATGCATAATCTCATCAAAATAAAGTTGTGCCAACCTGTCAAAAAAGTAAGTAACTTGGATCGACAGGAAATAGGAAGACTTTGTCAATCTGACCACGATCACCCAAATAGCATCGAATCCTTTACTTATATTGGGTAGTCCCATGACGAAGTCCATGAAAATGTGCTCCCACTTTCATTTTGGAATCTCCAATGGTTGTAGGAGTCTAGCTGGTCTTTGGTGTTTGCCCTTGATTTGTTGACATGTCAAGCACCCAGCCATAAATTTTGCAACATCTCTCTTCATCCCACTGCACCAATAGTATCCCTTTAAGTTGTGATACATCTTTGTGTTATCAAGGTGTACTGTATAGGTAAAATGATGAACTTCTTCTAAAATCTCCTTTTTCAAGTTGAGGTTATTTAGAACACATAAACAGTTTCTAAGTCATAGTGAACCATCCTCATGAAGCGAAAAGTCTGTCCTAGCACCACTACTCACTTCATCCATAATTTTCATGAGCTGAGGATCACCCTTTTGAGTGTTTTTCACCTTGTCAAGGATAATGGCTGCACTTTAAGGTGTACGAGAAGTACATTATGAAATGTCATGAAAGTAATCATAAAGAGGGGTGAATAAGATTTCTCAATTTAATTAACCCATTTTTAAATTGTCTTGTGGATGTTATTAATTACTTTTGCACTTAGCTCAATTATGTGAGTGTGTGCTTCAATGTAACTACTCAAGAACAATATTAAGTATATGCTAAGCAAGAGTAGTATAGAGTATAAAGAAGGAGAGACAAGTAATCACACAACCACAAACTACAACACAAGATTTATAGTGGTTCGACACTCGAACCTATGTCTACTCTTCTAAAGCTCACTACCGAGCTTTAGATATATTTCATTTAGGTACTATTACAACCTAGGTCAATATACAAACCTAACTACTCTCTCAATGGTAAGCTAAATAACAACACTCGGTGTTTTAGGTGAGTGTATACTACTTCTAGTGTCTTTAGCGGAGGTAGTTAAGTTTCCGGCATTTTCGACGGAAGCAAAAAAATAATTATAATAAATATGAATGCAAATGAATGCAAAGACAAGAAAATATTACCACAATATGGTTGATGTTGTTAGTTGCTTAAATATGGGATGTTCTTTGTTGAGCTAGTATGCCTTAGCTACCCACAAGCTCTAAGTACTTGACTCTAGTGCTCCTTGAGCTCAACCAAAGGTGAGTTGCTCTTGAGAAAGTGCTCACTACAACCTCTCCTCAATAGTAGAAGTGATGCTCAATAGGAGAGAATAAATGAGAAAGAGAGAAGTGTAAAATACTAGCTACTAAAACTCAATAATCTATAGGCAATGGAGGTTCTCACAGTGAAGGGGGCTATCAAAATAATACGCCTCTTAACTCTCTCAAAAATTAACTTGAAGTGTTGGAGATTCCTTTTCCTAATAGGAAAAAAGTCCATTTTATAGTAGGGAGGATCATCCACAACCTTAGGATAGGTATATAGCAAAAAGAGAGGCATTTTGGGCCTTTAGATATGCAAAAACGGGGTTAAAATTTCAAAAACCTTGCCTAAATTTTTTTTAATTTTTTTTCGAAAATACCCTCCAAACCGATTTGGGCTTTAGAAACTGATTTGGGCTCCAAATTGATTTCGAAACCCGCAATTGATTTTGACTGCCTCTCAAACCTTAAATCGGTTTGGGGTTTTGCAACCGATTTGGGTTTTGGGGAAAATCCCAAAACTCTTATCAAAACCAATTTTGGCTTATCGGTTTGGGGCTCAAGCGTACTCGACTGAGATGCAAAATCAGCCTTGAAACCGATTGCAAGTTTCGTAACCGATTTCGCCGAAATCGATTGAAAATTTTGCAATCAGTCTTGACTGAATTTTCTGCACTTTAATTTTTATGCTAATTTTTTTGGGCTGTCCTTTGGGATCTTTATTTAGGTATTCTCAAGGGACCTAAACCATGTCTAGGTTCATTTTAAGACACACAAAATGATGCATGCATCTGATATACCTTTCTTGGTGTGCCTCTTTCCTGTGCTCTTCCTTGGGTCTTTGGTCCTTCTTGGCTTCATGAGTTAAGCATGTGAAATCACATAGGATGCTTACAAGACTCTTAGCACTACCCAAATGCCCATGGGATTTACATACATCAACAATCTCTCCTCAATTCCATGGTAAAACCCAAATACACATTTACATACAATTTACATTGATTCCCTTTAACCCAAATACATGGACTCAACAATACACAAGAGTGGAAATTCAACTCAATAGTCTTGAAGTCACTTGTGCTTTGAGTCAATAAGCCTTGCGAACACAACCACAGAACAACCACCTTCCTCGTGCCAAATGGCCAATATGTGAACAATATATATGAATAATGTAAAACATGAGAGAATATATATGGACTATGCAATAAGTGGGTTGTTTTGAATTATAGGTTGATATTTTTGACTTTTTAAGTTTTGAACTCCCCCTAAGTATGAAGTGGCTAATAGATCACTAATTGTCTAAGTCTCATAGCCTTGTCCTTGCTCATCTCTTGTAAGCCTTATATGAATTGAGACACTCCCCCTTACCTTCACATCTCCTCACCACACAAAACGTATGTGGATTTAAATATCTCTCCCCCTTTTTGACAAGAATTGACAAGAAAGTATAAGAAATAGGCAAAGGGAGAAGTTAAATGGACAAAAAAGATATATCATTAAGTAATAAAAATGCCCATTGGGCTACATGTAGTCAGACAAAAGGGGAACTCCCTATAGGGAATAGTTATCTATACAAAAAAAAATAAGTGACTCCTCCTATCACTTAGAATCACTGCTTTGTGAAGCAATGACTCGGTTAGCTCCAGCCACAAGCTGGTCCTCCTCCTCATCATCATCTCATTTTTATCTCTATCTCCATTATTAGCATCATCTCCATCCTGGAATGCCTTTGCTCTCACAACCTCAGCACCTGGTGCAACAGTGGCCTCATCCTCTAACTAAGGGTCTGCTCGTAGATGTGGAGAAGGCACCTCAAACCCTGTCTCTACCTTGGACTCAGAGTCAGACCCAAGTAGATGGGATGCTCTGGATGATCAGAGTTGTAGCATGTTGCCAGTTGCTTATAGTTGGAAGCCAAGGTCTTTTGATTCTTCAAGACCTTGGTAACCTTCTTGACCAAGGTGTGAAGGAGAGTCATCATCGAGGTATGTGTAGTGGCGGTGTGTGCACGTGAGGGTCCGGCTATAAGGCTTGAAGCCGTGTCAACCAGGCCCATCTTCTAGAGGGTGCCATGCCTTACTGCCCTCCCATCTTTGCGACTCTTAGGTGCCACCATGAAGGGCACCTTCGCTGCCTAGAGAATATGGGTGATGAGTGTAGGATATGGAAAACTCCCAGTCGAATGGGTTGCCTCGTGCGATCAGATCATGGTGTGGCTGAGGATGGCTGGAAGATCTATCTGATGGTTATTGAGGATCCCATCGATGAGGTAGGCGGTGTCGTCCATCAACACACTTCTATTTGTGGTAGGGAGTATGTTGTATGTGAAGATGTAGTAGAGGACTTGGACAATTGGCCAACACCTCTTATGTGAAAGACGATCGGGCTAGTTCATGAACTTCGAGCATAAGTTTTCCACCATTCTACCTTTTTTCTTTAAAGTGAGGTAGCGAATCTGATACGCCATAAGAGCGGGAGGATGAGGGATCCCAAAGAGCTTAGAGAGGATGGTGGGGTTGACCTCAATGGGAGTGTTGCACACCACTATCTAAAATGAGAGTGCCTCATTGTCAATATCGAACATGTTCGCATAGAAGACACGAACGACCTCTTCTTGGACAGGCCCTAAAACTAAGATAAAGGGCATCCATCTCCATCCTTCCAAACTCTCTGTCAACCGAGTCGTCTGTAGGGTCTCGACATTGGCCGCTTACTCTGTGATGATGGAGTGACAAGAAAAGATACATTGATATCTCTCCAAACTTACAGCATCGTGGCAAGGAGAGAAAGAAGCGGCAAGCCTCTTCAACCATTGACGAGGTGGTGACTATGTCATCGGTCACTTCCCGGGGTTCCGAGGAGGGTTAGATGAAGATCCATTCTTCAACGTAGTCTTCTTGGTGCAAGGAGGCATGATCTTGAGGCAAAAAGGTAAGATCTAGATGGGAAAACTCAAAAATCATAAAAATGAAGTTTTGGGGAAATTTGGGAGTTCGTTAAAAGCAAAAATGAGGGAAAATGAACGGTTTCTCCCTTTTAAAATTGCATGCAAAATTTTGGACAAAATTGCCCCCAATATTGATTAGGAGTTTCGTAATCGGTTTAGGGCGAAATCGATTTTGAATGTGGATTTTTGGATTTTCTTCCTTTTCCTGAGTTGGGATCCCCCCACTCACTACCACATTCCACCCCATGCATGTCTAATTCCATGACCATCTCCACATCCCACCATGACCTTAAGAGAATCACATATGATCCCCTATATGGTGCTCAAGCCTATAACACTTCGAAGATACTCAAACCACTTGGAATCAAGGGGTTTGGTTAGAATATTTACTAATTGATTTTTGATCTTGACATAATCCAATGATACAACATTTTCTTTCACTAATTGTCGTATGAAGTGGTGTCTTATGTCAATGTGTTTTTTCCTAAAATGTTGAACTGGGTTCTTAGAGATGTCAATGACACTCTTGTTGTCTATAAATAGACTCATGATGCCTTGCTCTAACTCGTAATCTCAAAATATTTGCTTTATCCACAAGAGTTGGGTGCATCCACTACCAGCTGTAATGTATTCAGCTTCGGCTGTTGATAAAGAGATAAAGTTTTGTTTCTTGCTATGTCAGGAGACAAGACTGTTGCCTATGTAGAAGCAACCTCTACTTGTGCTCTTGAGATCCTCCACATCACTAGTCCAATCAGCATTTGAGTATCCAGCTGCCTCAGATATGGTATTAAATGGGTACCACAACCCAAACTCTGTAATCCCGTGGACATACCAGATAATCCTCTTAGTTGCCTTAAGATGTGATTCTTTGGGAGAAACTTGGTATCTAGCACATGCACCTACACTAAATGAAATGTCTAATATACTTGCAGTCAAATAGAGTAAACTCCCAATAATGCTCCTGTAGGAGGTGGAATCGACTTTAGCTCCCTCGAAGTCTTTAGTGATCTTGTCACTTGTGCTAATGGGTGTGCTAGCTAGTTTGGATTCTCGCAATCCAAACTTGAAACAATGCCTCTAGCAAACTTGATTTATCTAAAAAAAGATGCCATCATTTGTTTGCTTCCTTTGTAGACCTAGGAAGAACTTCAGTTCTCCTTCCATACTCAACTCAAATTTTGATTTCATTGTTTAGGCAAAACCATGAAACATCTCCTCACTGATAGACCCAAAAATTATATCATTTACATAAATTTGAGTTATGAGTATATGTCAATTTTGCTTCTTGATAAAAGTGTTTTATCAACACTCCCTTGATCAAAATGGTGATCAAGGAAGAACTTTATGAGTTTTTCATACCAAACTCTTGGAGCTTGTTTGAGACCATACAAAGCCTTCTTAAGCTAATATGAATAGTTTGGCAGATGAGGGTTCACAAATCCCTTACATTGCTCAACATATACTTCCACTTAGAGAATTCCATTTAGGAATGCACTCTTGACATCCATTTGATATAGCTTAAATTTCAAATAACATGCTATGGACAAGAGGATCCTAATGGACGCCAACCTTGTAACAAGGGAAAATGTCTCCTCAAAATCAATGTCTTCTATCTAGGACTTCAACCTTTGCAACTAGCCTAGCCTTGTTCCTAGTCACTGTACCATGTTCATCATGTTTGTTTTTGAAGATCCATTTGTTACCAATGACATTCTTGTCAGTAGGCCTTTCTATGAAAAACCAAACATCATTCCTTTGAAATTGATTTAGTTCCTCTTGCATGGCTAGGATCCAATCCGGATCATTTAGAGCCTCTTTAACTTGTTTTGTATCTATTTTGGAAGTAAAACATAGGTGATTAAGGATGTTTTCTATTTGTCTCATTGTCTTCACTCTAATGTTAGGATCACCAATGATGTCTTCTCATGATAATCCTTTGGTGAGCCTTTTGTCTTTAGGTTGAAGTTGAATTTCTTTAATTTTTTCCTCTGAACTTGATTGAGAAGAGTGTTTTTATTGATCTCCTTTGGATTTCTCAATCTCCACTTGAGATGGGCTCTCATTCTCATGGTCAGACAACACCACTGTCAAGTTCCCTTATTCATAAGTTACCTCAAAGTCAGCTACCATCACATTGACTGACTCCTCCATTGGGTGAGTCCTAATGTTGTAGACATAGTAGGTTCTACTAGTTGTGGAGTATCCTAAGAGCATGGCCACATCGCTCTTCTCATCAAACTTGCCTAGATGTTCTCTATCTTGAAGAACATAGTAAGTGCTGCCAAATACTTTAAAGTATTTGACCATTGGCTTTTTACCACTCCACCATTCATATGGGGTTTTGGATGTGCCCGATTTGAGGTGGACTCGGTTAGAGACATAACATGCCATGCTAATTGCCTTAGCCCAAAACTTCTTGGCTATGTTTTTACTAAAAAGTATTATTGTAGCCATGTTTAGAAGAGTCCTATTCTTCCTTTCAGTCACCCCATTTTGTTGGAGAGTATTGGGGCTGAAAACTTATGTTTCACTCCAAACTCTTCATACCAACTTGAGAATTTGTGATTATCAAATTCTCTTCCATGGTCACTTTGGATTCTTTTGATAGTTAGATCTTTCTCAACTTGAATCTGTTTGCAGATGTTTAAGAATTCATTAAAGGCTTCAGATTTCTCTCTTAGAAATAATACCCAAATGTACCTAGAGAAATCAACCATGACCATAAAAAACTTCTTCCCACCTAGACCATCGGTTCTAGTTAGACCGGCCAAGTCCATGTGAAGAAGTTCTAGGGATCTAGTAGCCCCAATAGATACAACTTTCTTGTGTGAAACTTTAGTTTGCTTCCCCATTTGACAACTCTTGCAAATTGAGTTATCAACCTTGTTTAGCTTAGGAAGTTTTTTGACTATCCCCTTCTTGCTAAGTTTTGCAAGGTCCCTAAAGTTGAGATGCCCTAATCTTTGATGCTAAAGATTGGTCTCATCCTTTTGGGTCCAAAGACAAGTGTCCTCTTGTTAGGAATGAGGATCAATGACATAGAAATTATTACTTATTCTTACTCCTACAGCTAGGATGTTGTATTCTTTATGATCCTTAATCACACATCCGTCCTTGCCGAATTATACTTTATAACCTTTGTCACATATTTGACTGATGCTAATCAAATTGTGTTTAAGGCCTTACACATAAAGAGTTTTGGTGAGTTGAGGAATACCAGGGGCTACAATGGTTCCTACCCCAAGTATTTTGGCGGTGTTTCCATCACCAAAATTAACATATCCACCTTGAGCTTCCTCTATCTTAGTAAAGAGCTCTCTCACACCGGACATGTGCCTAGATCACCCACTATCAAGATACCACCTTGATGAGCTTTCAGCTCTCAATGAGGTATGGATGATCAAGCACTTTGGATCATCCTTTCTAACCCAAACTCTCTTAACCTTGGGAGTTTAAGAAGCTTACCGTTTGGCACTTTGTTGGGCTAGGTCCTTCTTTCTTTGAAGATTTTTATTTTTAATGTTTTAAAAATAGTTTTTTTTCTTGACATTCTTCTCACTTGGTGTTTTCTTTGCTTGCATTTTTTGGGACTTGATGTCATTGACCCTTTTTTTATAATCCACCTTCATGTGCCCTTCCAAGCCATAATAGTCGCAATAGAATGTGGGCCTTCTTGGTGCATGAGATTGTATTGTTTTCCTTCTACATTGTTCATTGTAGAAGGGTTGAGGGCCTCTTCTAGGATTCTTATTTTGACTAAATTGCACTTTAGTCTTCTTAGAAGTGGAGGCTTTCACTTGAGCTCCTCCATAAGTGAAAATCCTATTTGGTTGATATTTATTCCATGCCTCTTGGTATAAAAATAATGTTTGCTAATTCCTTGAGCTCCTCTAGAGGAAGATGCTTGGTTGGTTTGAGGTTTACTTCCAACCACTTGTGTATAGGATCTTGATTAGGGTTTCATAGACCTCTCCCAATCTCAACCTTGTCTCATAGGTGCTTTATCTTTGAGTGAGGTAGATGTGTTCTTCTCAACCTTGTTTGACCTTTTGATAGGTCTAATAGGCTTCACTTTTTCGTTTCCCTTGTGCGAGGGTTGTGGAGGCGGTTGAATAGATCATTTGGCTTTGACAAAGCCATTCTTAGGCTTTTGAGTTGAGGTGGAGGCAATGGCTTCAAAATAACTAAGTCCGGTCATATCCCCATACTCTTTACCCATTTTGAGCATCTTCTCAAACTTCTCATTTCCTTGGACAAACATTGAGATGTTCTTCCTCTTATCTTCTTCAAGCTCCTTGATTTGCTTGAGGTAATCAAGGGACTTCCATGTGAGTTGAACACAAGTCAAGTTGAGAGCCTTGTTCCTCTCATTTAGTGTCTTGACTTGGTCCTTCAACTCTTGGATGAGTGAGCCATCACTATTTGACTCATCATTTTCCTCTTCCAAAGTTTTGAGCTTCTCCTCTAGCTTAAGAACCTTGTTGGACAATTTTTTATTATCCTCAAAAAGTTTTTCCTTCTCTCACTTCATATTGACTTGTTCTAAGCCTAGAAATAGCCTAGAGTCGTTGAACTTCTTCTCTAATTCTACTATTTTTAGCTCATCTCTTCCTTTTCACATAGGAGCAAGTAGTTTTCTTTGGAAAGATCATTCTCCTTTTCACTTTCCAAAAAAGACTCTTGTTTAAGAGAGGAGATAGTGTTTTCGAGGGATCTTGACTTTTCAATCAATTCAATGATTTCCCTTTTGAGTTATTTGTTTTTCTTTTCTAATTCAACACTTTGTACAAAGCGGTCATCAAATGCCTCTTGTGCATCATAGATCTCCTCATCTTCTTCAACTTCTCCCTTATCTTCACTTGAGTCACTAGACTCCAAAAGTGAACTTATGAGAGTCCTAAAGGCCATAAAAGCCTTAATCTCTTATGAGGGAACTTCCTCACTACTTTGGGATTCATGTTCCGCAGTCTCAGACTCATCATCCCATGTGACTGCCATGACCTTGCCTTTTGACTTATACTTATTTTTTTTATTGCCACAATCTTCAATAATGTGCCCCTACCTTTGCATTTATAGCAAATGGGTGGTTCTTTGGAAAAGTCCTTCATTTTGTAACCGGGGTAGGACTTTCTTATTTGCTTGTTCTTGGAGTAATCCTTAGTATTTATCTTAAAGAACTTCTTGAACCTTTTGGCAACAAGAGTCAAATCATCATCCGAATCTTCATTTGATTCAGAGGGCTCTTCTACCTTAAGGGCAATGCCCTTTTTCTTGGTAGGTTCCTTTATGGTTGCTTCAAAAGTTTGAACTGAGCCAATCAACTCCTCTAACTTCATGACTTCTAGGTCTTGGCTCTCCTCTATGGCGGTGACCTTAGGCCTAAACCTTTTGAGTAGGAACCTAAGTACTTTCATAACTACTTTAGACTAGGGAATGTCCTTACCTAGATTCCTCATGATGTTCACCAAGTTTGACAACTTGACATTGAACTGGGACATTTTTTCGTCTTCATTCATTCAAAGAGCTTCAAGTTGTATCATGTACATTTGAAGCTTAGATATCTTTACGGTGCTTATACCCTCATGGGTAACTGAGAAAAGCTTCCACACTTCCTGTGCCGTCTTAAGAAGAACTATTCTCCTAAACTCATCAGGGGCTAAGCCACTAACTATGACATTCAATGCCCTAAAGTTAAACTTGTGAGCATCCGACTCGGTGGGAGTCCACTCACTCTTAGGTTTGTCGGGCTGTGTATAGCCATCAATAATCAAACTCCATACCCTAGGGTCATAGGCATTTAGGAATATCTCCATTTGAGATTTCCAATATCCATAGTCGGTTCCATTGAAAAATGGAGGGGTACTAATAGACATGTTACTCTCTTCTCTAGCCATCTAGGATTTCTAACTAGGATCTTACTTAGGATGTTAAGCCCTATGTGAGTAACCTAAGCTCTGATACCAATTGAAATGTCACGAAAGTAATCCTAGAGGGGGGTGAATAGGATTTCTTAATTTATTAACCCATTTTTAAATTTTCTAGTGGATGTTATTAATTACTTTTACACTTAGCTCAATTATGTGAGTGTGTGCTTCAATGTAACTACTCAAGAAAAATATCAAGCATATGCTAAGCAAGAGTAGTATAGAGTATAAAGGAGAGACAAGAAATCACACAACCACAAACCACAACACAAGATTTATAGTGGTTCGGCACTTGGGCCTACGTCTACTCTTCTAAAGCTCATTACCGAGCTTAGGTATATTTAATTTAGGTACTATTACAACCTAGGTCAATATACAAACCTAACTACTTGCTCAATGGAAAACTAAACAACAACATTCGGTGTCTCCGGTGAGTGTGTACTACTTTCGGTATCTCCAACGGAGGTAGTCAAGCTTCCGATGTCTCTGGCGAAAGAAAAATAATAACTATAATGAATGTTAATGAAAATCAATGCAAAAACAAGAAAATATTACCAAAATATGGTTGATGTTGTTAGTTGCTTAAACGTGGGATGTTCCTTGTTGAGCTAGTATGCCTTAGTTACCCACAAGCTCCAAATACTTGGCTCTAGTTCTCCTTGAGCTTAGCCAAAGGTGAGTTCTTCTTGGGAAAGTGCTCATAACAACCTCTCCTTAATAGTAGAAGTGATACTTAATAGGAGAGAATAAATGAGAGAGAGAGAGAAGTGTAGAATGCTAGCTACTAAAACTTAATAATCTGTAGGCAATGGAGGTTTGCACAATGAAGGGTCTCTTAAAATAGTACGCCTCTTAGCTCTCTCAAAAATTAACTTGGAGTGTTGGAGATTCCTTACCTTAAAGGAAAAAAATTCCTTTATGGTTGGGAGGAGCATCCACAACCTTAGGATAGGTATTTGGAAAAAAAAAGAGTCATTTTGGGCCTTTAGATATGCAAAAGTGGGGTTCAAATTTCAAAAACCTCGTCTAAATTTTTGTGAATTTTTTTCCTAAAATACCCTCCAAACCGATTTGGGGTTTAGAAATCGATTTGGGCTCTAAAACGATTTGAAAACCCACAATCGATTTCGACTACCTATCAGAACCCAAATCGATTTGGGGTTTTGCAACCGATTTGGGTTTTGAGAAAAATCTCAAAACTCTTATAGAAGCTGATTTCAGCTTAACGGTTTGGGGTTCGGGAGTACTCAACTGAGATTCAAAATCAGCCTTGAAACCAATTGCGAGTTTCGCAACCAATTTCGCCAAAATCGATTGCGAATTTCGTAATAGGTTTCGATTGAATTGTCTACACTTTATATTTTGAATCTGATTTTTTTTTTTTTTTTTTGTCCTTTGGTATCTTGATTTAGGTATTCTCAAAGGACCTAAACCATGTCTAGGTTTATTTTAAGACACACAAAATGATATTCATGCATGTGATATACCTTCCTTTGTGTGCCTCTTTCCTGTGCTCTTCCTTAGGTCTTTGATCCTTCTTGGCTTCATGAGTTGAACATGTGAGATCACATAGGACACTTCCAAGACTCCTAGCACTACTCAAATGCCCATGGGATTAACATACATTAACAC
>JAOXJP010256358.1:0-21468 GCA_025762735.1 Platanus orientalis | reverse complement strand
CCAATACCTAATTTCCCTTACTTCTATTCTCTGTAAAATGATGTAGAAATAGTGCTAATTAAATTGATCATAAAAATCTAGGAAGAAAATGAGTTAACCTAGTGGATTTTCAAAGTTTAGAGTAAAACTTACCCAATTAGGAAAGAACTCCATCTTCCTCTCCCAAGCTTTTCTAACCCGTAAAACCTTTACCTTTTTATTCTAAATGACCCAAATAAGTGCTTAGAAGAGTTATAGCTTATCCAAAATGAGATCTCACATGTGTGGGGGTTTAATGGGTGAAAGCCACGTCGAAAATGGCTCAAAAACATAATTTTAAAATTTTTTTAGCATTTCTAAGCGTGATTGATCATAGGCCTTCTAGATATCACTAGAGGGCTTGGATGCTTCATTCATGACCGATCAGGCCAAAATCATGCATTTGTAATCAATTATGAGATTCGTGATCAATCACGCTTCTCCCAAAAAAATCTTTCATTGACATTTCATTAGAAAACAACCATAACTTTTCCTACAAAACTATAAATTATGAACCATTTGAGGCATTAGAAAATAGACTCAAAGAAATTTCAAAGGGTGTGTGTATCATCCTTAAATTATATCAGAATTGGTGTCAGTGGTCCCATGAAGTTACCCCAATTACGCACTTGGGAAACTTTGAAACTAGACAAGTTCATGGTCCAACTTGGGTTCTACACTTTTAAGTTAGTTCAAAAGGTTCTTAAACCACCCTAAGGTTTTTCTAAGACATGTTTAATGACAATTTTACCCTTACATATGCTAAATTACATTTTTTTCCTTTAAGTGCAATGTGGGGTGTTACACTCTCCCCCTTATAAAAATCTAGTCCTTGAATTTTGTGCGTACCTAGATTTGGAAACAAATGTGGGTACTTAGAATTCATTTCATCCTCTCATTTCTAAGTATCTTCTTCATTGGTGTGATTGCGCTAAAGGACCTTCACATAAGGAATGGTTTTGGTGTGTAACACCTGCTCCTTGCGATCGAAGATCATGATGTGCTGCTTTTCATATGATAGATCATCTCGAATGTCTAATAGAATGTACTCTAAAACATGTGAAGGATCTCGCATAAATCTTCTTAATATGGATACATGAAACACATTTTGGATATGAGAAAACTCCAATAGTAGAGCCAAGCCATAAGCCACTTCTTCCACTTTGAAAATTTTAAATGGCCAATAAATCGCAGTTCAAGCTTCCCTTTCTTGCTAAACCTGGTAACTCCTTTGGATGGAGAGACCTTTAGGAACACATGATCACCAACATCAAACTCAAGCTCTCTCCTCCTTTTGTTGGCATAGCATTCCTGTTTGCTTTGAACTAGTGTCACACTCTAAAAATTGGATCTCCCCACCATGAGATACGTGCTCGAGATGTATCATTAAGTGTCATAGATCTGGATTTGGGCTTGAACCCCCATGGATCTGGGTCGTGACTATTATATTCAGTTATTAGCTGCTGCCACATGTCCTATGATCTACAACAGCAATAAACTGTAGAAACCATCTTTTGAATTCTCCTCTTGCCACCTGTCCAAATAACTGTTGTTCAAAATTCCTCCAATGTAATCTTGTCACCTGTTTGAACAACTACTTATTTCAAATTTCCACCAATTATGTTCTTCCATCTATCACTAATGTTAGAATTCTTCCAATGAAATTCTGCCAAGTGTCAAAATTCTTCCAATGATATACTTTTAGGTGTCAAAATCCTTTCAAAATTCCTCAAATAATCTTTTGCCATGTGTTAAAATCTTGCCAGAATTCCTTCAATAATCTTCTACCATTTGTCCTAATAACTGTCTTCATTGGCTTGACTACTCATCTATTAACCAATTCTTGTGAAATCTTCCAATGGAAGTAAGACATCTGTCTTGTAACCGTTTTCCAAAGTTCCTCTTGATCATATTCTTCCACCAGTAGAAGTAGTTATCTTTTTCATTTCAAATTCTTTCAAGGATAGGAATTTCTTATTCCATTTATTATACCACCA
Organism: Platanus orientalis; assembly: GCA_025762735.1. Taxonomy (NCBI): domain Eukaryota; kingdom Viridiplantae; phylum Streptophyta; class Magnoliopsida; order Proteales; family Platanaceae; genus Platanus; species Platanus orientalis. The sequence goes on along the minus strand of JAOXJP010256358.1, from coordinate 19,453 downwards.
CATGGCTCAATCTTAGTCATTCATCTTAGAGGTAATTTTATGGTCTAAACATTGCCTCCCTATCTCTTTAAATTTGTAAAATTTGGAGAGACATAATATAACCAATCAAAATTTAATGGCCTATTTTTTATAGAAAATATTTTTATAACCTTTTTTTTATCATGGCTGAAATATTTATTTCAAGGCCCATTTTTCTATGGCGGAAATATTTCTTTTATAGAAGAATTACAGTAGAATTAGCTATTTTTATGAAAGAATTTGCTTCTTCCACAAAAGATTTATGGCAGGATTAGCTGTTCTCTTTTTCATGGAAGATTTTATAATGGTGGAATTAGTTGTTATTTAGTTGTGTCCAAAATATTTCTTTCATAGCTCATTTTATTATAGAAGATTTTAAAAGGCCATATTTAGCCTCTATAAATGTATAGGTTGTAAATTTCATGAATAGGAAAATACATGGGTAGATAGACTAAGCAATGACATGTTTGAGCTAGAGTCTAGGAGGTTCTTGTGTCGACAGTATGTAAAGATCACTCTTGAACACCAAGAATGCTCAAAAGAAGCAAGTCGGGATCATGCGAAGACTAGAGCAACATTTTAAGATCATTCACGTCCTTTTGAATCCACAAGGTAAGTGAGGGTATGGTTTACTTATAGATACCCTAAATAACCCCAAGACTACCTCCCATATGGTTAGAGTGGGCCTTAGAGTCATTCTGCACAAAATCAGGGAGAATGAAGCGCTCTAGAAAATATTGGAGTTCTTCAAAGGTGGTGGAATGTTCCAAATGTGGTAGAGTGCTTCAAACCAAACTAACAGGATTCACTAACTAGTTTAGACCGCTTTAAAGAGGTGTTAGAGCACTCCAACCCCAAAATGGAGTGCTCCATAATTTATGTGGTCTTCACTAACTGAAAGAAACTGCTCCATTTGGAGAGCTCTAACATTAATGGAGTACTAAAAGAGCATTTTTTCTCATCCAAGGGTTATGGTGAGTCACAACCTTTATAAAAGAGCATTTTTTTCTCTTCTAAACCTAAGGATTTAAGGGCATTTACAAAAGGGAAAAGAAATTAATTTTAAAAAAGAAGAAAAGCTCTACTAGCTCTACACTCTCTCTACACTTTCACTTAAGTTTTTAAGCTTCCAAAGAAGAAGAAGGAAGTTTGGTTCTCTCTCTTATAGCCACAAATGAGGTTTTCTTTGCAAGAAAAGAGAGGAGAAAGATCAAGGGTGGTGCTCTTACACTTCCTAGCATTTAAACTCCCAACCTAAGGGTTGAGGTAAAGCTTTTGCTCCACATTTTAAAGTTTCCTTACTTAGTAGCTTGTATTGTGGTTAGTTTTCATATCTAGACTGAAATGTCACACAAATAATCCTAGAGGGGGGTGAATAGGATTTCTTCAACTTAACTAGCCCATTTTTAAATTTACCTTGTTGTAGTTATTAGTTCCTTTTGCAAATTGTTCACCTAGTGAGTGTGTACTTTAATGAAACTAATTAAGTATAATATCAAACATATGCTAGACAAGAATAGTATAAAAGAGACAAGTAATCACACAAACACAAACCACAACACAAGATTTATAGTGGTTCGGCACTCGAGCCTACATCTACTCTTTTAAAGCTCACTACCGAGCTTAGGTATATTCATTTACGTACTGTTACAACCTAGGTCAATATACAAACCCTGCTACTTGCTCATAAGCAAGCCAAACTACAACACTCGGTGTCTCCAGCGAGTGTGCACTACGTTTGGTGTCTCTGGCGGAGGTTCTCAAGCTTCCGGTGTCTCTGATGGAAGCAAAGCAATAGTAAGAATGAATATGAAAGCAAATGAATACAAGGTCAAGCAAATATTATCACCATATGGTTGATGTTGCTAGTTGCTCATTTTGTGGGATGCTCCTTGGTGAGCTGATGTGCCTTAACTACCCACAAGCTCCAAGTACTTGGCTCTAATGCTCCTTGAGCTCAGCCACAGGTGAGTTCCTCTAGGAAAAAATGCTCACCATAACCTCTCCTTAATAATGTGAGTGTAACTCAATAGGAGAAAAAAAAAAGAGAGAGAAGTGTAGTATGCTAGCTACTAAGGCTCAGAAATCTGTAGGCAATGAAGGTTTGCACAGTGAAGAAGGCTCCCAGAATAATATGCTTCTTAGCTCTCTTAAAATAACTTGGAGTGTTGGAAAAGTAGTTTACCCTAAAGGAAAAGATCCCTTTTATAGTGGGGAGAAGCATCCTTGGCCTTAGGATGAGCATATGGCAATTAGGGAGTGTTCTAAGCCTTTAGATGAACCAAAACGGGGTTTAAAATTCAAAACTCTCGTCTAAATTTTTGTAAATTTTTTTTTTCTAAAATTACCCTCCAAATCGATTGCGAAAAGTGCAATCGGTTTGTGATGCCAGATTTACTCCAAATCAATTATGTTGTTTGCAATCGATTTGCATTTTGAAAATTTTTCCAAAACTCATACCATAATCGATTTAGCTCTATGGGTTTGGGTCGTAGCTAAGATATTTTTTGATCAAAATTAGTACCAAAACCGATGCAACTTTTTGCAATCGGTTTGACAAAATCGATTGTGAAAAGTGCAATCGGTTTCGCTATAATTTTCTAAACTTTTAATTTGGATAGTGAGCTGCTTCCTTTTAGCTATCTTGGGCATTCATTATAGGGGATTCTTAGGGACCCTAAATGATGTCTAGGGTTGATTTTAGGCACACATTATGATATGAAATGCATGATATATACCTTCCTTGAAGTGCCTTTTCCCAGTGTTTTTTCTTAGTCTTTGTCCTTCTTGGCTTCATGATTTGAACTTGTAAGCTCACATAGGACACTTACAAGACTCCTAGCACTACCCTTGTACCCAACACATGCTCATGGGATTGACATACATCAACATAGACTACTACTCTACTTGTGAATCCTTGGAGTACAGTCTCTATGTGATATTTCCCTATTTGAGCTTCACTTATATTTTCCTTCATAGAGACTTACTCGGTTATGTGATTACTTGTGCATATTATCCTTCACTAGAGGCATTCACACACTTCCTTTTATGGTAGTAGAGACTATCCTATTGGTATATTTGGTTATTGAGAGCCATACCATATATTGAGACATCGATCCCTTTTATTTGACTAAATTACTATCTTCGGTTGATTGAGAACCCTTTCGATTTTTATACCTTACCCTTGTGTCAATGGTCAGAGACGTCGTGTGACAAATTGTAAGTCCTTGGCTCGGAGACAACCAAGGCCGAGCTTGCCGGAGACACCAAACATGTAAATTAAGGTTTGATCATTCTTTGTAATCATTGTGTTTGATTAATAAATTGAGTAGTTGAAAGTGGACATAAGCCTCAGGGTGGCTGAACCACTATATATTATTGTGTTGTAGTGTATGATCTTTGTGTGATTGTCATTTATATTTTCATACTTGCAATCATTAGCATTTAAGCACCAAACACAATAATTAAGTTGAATTAAAATTAAACAACACTTATCAACTTAATGAAATCAAAAAGGGGTAAAAAAATTAAAATTTTAATTATATCTAATTCACCTCCTCTAGGATTATGTACTTAGATGGGTTGTAGTAACTATTTAGAGCCTAATTTTGATCTAAATTAACCACAAAGGGATGTCCCCTAGGTTGTTGCTAAGGGTGGTAATTCGTGTTGGCAAGTTGGGTTTGTGTTGTGCCAAGATAAGGGTATACGACTATATGGCTCAACCATAACCCAACCCATTAAATAATCATGTCAAAGCGGGTCAACCCACTTTGACCCAAAACATGTTTACAGTTAACCCTAAACTGCTTATTTCATGTTGGGTTCGCGGATTATGTGGTAATTCATTTTGGTGGGTCAGATTCGTGTCATGTCAAGTTAAGGGTATACAACTATATGGCTCAACCTGAACTTGACTCATTTATTAATTGTGTCAAAGCGGGTTGACCTGCTTTGACCCAAAACACGTTTACAATCAACCCGAACCCGCTTATTTCGTGTTGGGTTCGTGTCAAGTTCATGGGTCGTGTTAAACATTGCCACCCCTGGTTGTTGGAATGGTTGTTGCCCTTGAATCTTTCATATTGTGGTGACATATAACCATTATAATCAGTATTAATTATCACGATAATGACTACTATATCCATGATGTGATGGATATCCATTAGCCTTATTGGATGAGGACTACCCTTTGGACTGTTGGAATGGTGGTTGCCCCTTAAATCATTCATTTTATGGTAGCGCGTCATCGTCATGCTATTATTTTAGAAATAAAATCCATCAAAACTTACATTAATCTTTTAATTTTCTTGAACAGGATCATAAATAGGATTTACCGTGAATTCTATCACCACTAGTGATGTGTTTCCTTTTGGTTGTGAAGCCTTATTTCTATTTATGGCTTTCCGTCTAGGTAGTTTCATCAAGCATGCCAAAAAGATGTTAGCAAAAAAATTTGGTGTTCGGGCATGCTAGAGTCACGTTGACACAAATTTCTTTCTCACCTTTGACCCTAGGCACCGAATCAGATCATGAGACCGATTGTTGTTTCTGGCCGTCTGATCAACCACCAAATCAATAGAGATCAGGTGATTATGAGGGGGAGGGTTCTTCCCTTTATAAGTTCTTTTTGTCTCAAGATTGAGGATTTTCTTAAAGAAAATGCCATGATAATGTTAGAAAAATAAAACCCAAATTAATAGAGATCAGGCAATTGTGAGGGGGTGGGTTCTTCCCTCTATGAGTTCCTTTTGCCTCTAGATCAAGGACTTTCTTAAAGCAAGTGCCATGATAATGTTAGAAAAATAAAACTTATTAAAATAATATTTTATTTGTAAAATAAAATACTTACATCATGTTTAAGATAATAACATATAAAAAATGATGATAATAATGCCATAATTCGGTACAAAAATGACCCTGGACAATGGTGGTGTTATTTTAGAAACCTAGTGTTGTAATCTTGTTGCTATAATGAAAAAATGGTAGAACTCTGCTACAACCTATAGAAATGGTGGTGGAATATGGTGATGGTACAACCTGTAGAGGAATAAAATCAAGTCCAAAGGGTGGAACTATGGTGCAATCTGTAGAGGCATTAAATCAAACTCTAAGGGATGAAAGGATGGTGGAGATATTACGGCTTACAAAATGGTGGTGGAATATGGATGGATGATTGTGATGGTAGAATTTGTGGAGAAATTAAATCAAACTCTAAAGGGTGGAATAATGATGGTGTTCTTGTGGAGGAATTGAATAAAACTCCAAAGGATGGAAGGGTGATGCCATTCCTGTAGAAGAATTAAATCGACTCCATGGATATGAATTGAACCTACAAAGGAATTGAATCAACTCTAGTAAATTTATTATAAGGGGAAACTAAGTTAAAACTAAGATAAATCATGAGGGAGAAAAATAGGCTACATTGTGCTATGTTGAGTTTGTGTGTTGGAGTTGTTCTTTTCTTCTACGTTCTGTTGCTACTTATATACAAAATGGGAAGTTATATTTAGTTATCAATTGTTGCCACATGTTCTATGATCTGTAACATCAATTAACTGTAGACACCATCATTTGAATCCTCCTCTTGCCACCTATCTAGATAACTGTTGTTCCAAATTCCTCCAATGTAATCTTGCCACTTGATTGAATAACTACTTTCAAATTTCTACTAATTATAATCTTCCATCTGTAACTAATGTTAGAATTCTTCCAATGAAATTTTACCATCTGTAACTAATGTCAAAATTCTTCGAATGAAATTCTGTCATTTGTAATTGATGTTAGAATTCTTCCAATGGAATTCCATAAGTTGTCGAAATTCCTCCAATAATAATTAATTAGAAGAAGAACAATCAAATGATAAAATAAAATAGACATAATTATTTAATAATTTATTAGAGTATACTAATGAACTATTACAACTCCATTATATTTTATTATTACCACCATTACTCAATTGCATCATTATATAAAATATAATATAATGCAATGTAATAATATACAATCATTTTTTAAAATTTTTATTGTTCTTGTTAGCATAAGTGTACAAAGCCAATTCCCTCCCTTGCCTATAAGGTTATTCAAACACAAATGCTAGAATTTTAGGAATAAAAATTTTTGGTTTAATTCCAATTTTGTGAACCAAATACATTTTAATTGTTATAACAAACCTCATATTGGAATTGCCAACAACTTGGAATAAATAAATAAAAGTTACTTTACTGGGGCACTTAGAATAGTTGACATGTCATTACAATTTTTTTTTATGAATAAGATAATATATTGAAAAAGAAGGAAACAGTAAAACAAAAGACACAAGGGGAGGGCTACACATATCAATATGAATTCCATCGTGTCAATGTCATGTCCTTGTCATATCTAGTTAACAAAGGTCTATAGAATGGAGTGTTCATCCAATTTGTAAGCACTTAAAATTTGTGTAAATTACAAATAAGGGCCTGCACCCATGCAAATGCAAATTACAGTAAGTGTTTGAAGACTACCAACTGGACTTAAAACCCATATGGGTAGCTCATAGAAACATAAATATGGGTTCTTAAACAATAACCCATGGGCTACAAATCCAAGTACTTTAAACCCATTGTTGGGTCCACAACATAGGAAAAGTAATTGGATCTATCCAATCTCTTATCAAAAGAAGAGATAAAGATCAAGGAAGATATGAATCTTATCTTTAAAGGTTGGTTACACATGTGGCAGCTTTATAACCAAAGAGAAATCTTGGAGCTTTATCCAATCTTTTATCAAAATAAGAGATAGAAATCAAATGAGATAAAATCATCTCAGATGATGACAAGTGGCATAAGGCTTCCCATCAATCGAGATTTCTAGAGTCTATAAAGACCCAAGACTTGAACTTGAAAGGGAGTGATGGGACTGGAACTGGCACACAGTTGGGATTCCTGAGCTGAGATCAAAATCTGAGCCCTACCTCGGTCAAGCCTGAGATCCTCAACCAGACATGACTCCCGAGCCGACAAGGCTCTCGAGTCAATGTTTGTCGAGATGCCCAAGTTAATGTTTTTTTGAGACTCGTGAACGAACGAATCCTAAAGTACCAGAGCCTCGGGAAACAGTGTGTCATAGACTTAACCCGAGGCACCTGTGTAAGGAATTATACCACATGTCACTAGGGCTAAACTATAAGAAAACATCCAGGATCGAAACCAAGTGATATCCCTTATATCGACAAAGGAGCCAACTTATATCTAGCCACTCCTTACTAATCTGATTCTTATAATTGCGCTTGGTAGTGCCACCCGAGCAAGGGGCGTTAAGCTGAGAACCTAAAAGTAATGACAAGGCTGAGCACTATAAAGTAAGCCTGTTGCAATGACGAAAGGTATGAGCAATACATTTCTCATAATTGCATACTATTTTCTCCTCTCTAAAGTTCCTAACTTGATCATCGGAGTGCAACCGGCCAGCAACCGGTTGGCACAATTCTCGATTTCTGTCCTCACAAGTCCATAGGATCCTCGGAAAGCCCTGCACCCATTTGGTCGAGCCTGAGTGTCAAGATTTGGGCATCATCAGTTGGCGCCATCTATGGGAACCGTGGTTAAAATGGCTCATTTAGACTAAGGGTGCATGGTAAAAACTAGATCCATGAACGCATGAAGGAATAACCCGAGGAATGCTACAACACACAATGATTAAACTAATAAGACTGAGGAGGAAGTAGGCGGGCCCAATCTTGAACGACGGGTGTGGGACCTCACAAAGGTCATAGAAGAGATTGCTCAATAAAATCAACAACTTTTACAAAGGAACATCAACTGAGAAGAATGAGAGACTCTCGAAGGACTGTGCGGTGAAAACCCTGCCCCATTAAAAAGCAAAAACAAAGAACGAATGAGAGAGATAGAATCCCACCAGTTTGAGAGCCATCATGATGAAGATGCATCAAAGTCAGATAGAGGGAGGCGGTCTGAGTAACCCGCCAATGGATTAACAACTCAAGGAAGTACAAGATCAACTGAAAGACGTCCTGAGGATGATGAAGGGGAAGGAACCATCAATTGCTGGAGATTTTTTCAGAAGGACTGAGTTACCCTTCTTAGTCCAAGTGATGAACTTCCTACTTCTTAATAAATTCTGCACCCCTCAAATAGAAGCGTTTGAAGGGACGAGAGATCCCCTCGATCACCTGGAGATGTACAAGACACTAATACACCTCCAGGCCCTTTCGAACGAGACCATGTGTCGACTTTTCCCTTTGACAGTCAAGGGACCCACCCAAGCATGGTTTGGTAGGTTAAAACCAGAATCTATTAATAGCTTCATAGACCTTAGCAAGCAGTTTGTTAGCCATTTCATAAGCGCTCAAAGCTGTCGAAAGCCAGTAACCTACCTCCTGAACGTGAAGTATGAACAAGATAAATCAGACCTATAAAAAAACAAGATGAATCATTGAGAAATTACATCACTCGGTTTAATAGGGAAGCCTTGCAAGTGGACGACACCAACGATAAGGTGATACTAACTACCTTGATGGGAGGGTTATAGCCATCTAGGTTCCTATTCTCTCTATCAAAATCTCCACAAAATACCCTTGAAGAAATGATGGTGAAAGCACAAAAGCATATAAACATGAAAGAAGCGATGACAGCTCGGAGGAGCAGAGGAGAATCAGAAAAAGGAAAAGAGTAGATGGATCAGGAAGGTCAGACCAAACCGGAGGGAGAGGCGATTAGCATCACCAACTTGAGAAAAAAGGTAGGAAGCCTCAAGTCCCTATTTCCCAAGTATACCCCTCTGAACGTAGTTCTAGAATGTGTTTTAATGGAGATTAGAGAGAACCTCGCCCTCAAATGGCTAAGGAAGTTGAAGGCCCCCCCAACATGGAGAGTAAGGGGGAAGCACTGTCACTTCCATCAAGACCACGATCAAGACACGAATGACTGTTTTGACCTGAAGGAGTAGATTGAAGAGCTGATCCAATGGGAAAGATTGCAAAGATTTGTAATGGGTCAAAAGGTAGACGAGACAGCTGGGCCACCAAGATAACCAAAGGCAAAGGAAAAAGAAGAGATCTCACCCCTAGGTGAAATCAAGGTAATAACAAGAGGATCCGCAGGAGGAGGCAAATCTGCTTCATCCCGAAAAGATCATTTGGGAAAATCCAAGCATATGAGAGGAAAGGACATCTACATGAATGGTAGATTGGTAAAATAGGCTCAAAAAATCAATCACCCAATCACTTTCTTGGAGAAGGACTCCGCACGGTTGCAACACCCACATGATGATCCCCTTGTAGTAACAATCACGATCACCGGGTACCGAATGAGAAGAGTGCTAATAGACAATGACAGTTCTGCTGACATCTTGTACCTTCCCACTTTTAAATAGATGGGGATCCCAGAGGACAAGCTACATCCCATGGAGGTGCCCCTGGTGGGCTTCATAGGAGATAAGATCTATCCCCTAGGGTTTATAACATTATCAGTAATAGCGAGGCTTAGAACACAGCAGGTCACTAAAGAAGTGACCTTCTAAGTGGTCAATTTTTCATTGTTGTACAATGCAATACTGGGCAAACCCTCTTTGAATCAGATGAATGCAGTAACCTCTACCTACCACCTGATGATGAGATTCCCTATAGAGCACAGGGTAGGAGAAGTCAGAGTCGACCAGACTGTGGCTTGGGAATGTTAAAGTGCCTCTCTCTCGAACAGTCTACAAGAAGAAACTATGATGGTCAACGATGAAAAGGCGAAGAAGACCAGCCCGATGGCCGAGCCAGCAAAAGATCTTTTAGAAGTTTCATTGGATGATCGGGTGCCCAACCAGAAGGTCAGAATAGGAAGTCTCCTCAAACCAGATTAGAGAAAAAAGATGATCGAACTTTTATCCCAACACCGAGACATGTTTGCCTGGACACAAAGATATGTCTAGCATTAATCCAGAGGTGATGGTGCATAAATTGAACATTAGCAATACTACAAAACTTGTACGGAATAAGAGGAGTAACTTCATGATAGATTGAAATAAGGTGGTTGTGGAAAAAGTAGACAAGCTCTTAGAATTTAAGTCCATACAGGAAGTCCACTATTCAGAATGGTTGTCAAACATGGTATTGGTTAAAAAAGCAAATGGAAAATAGAGGGTATGTGTCAACTTTACGGACTTGAATAAAGTCTATCCAAAGGACAGTTTTCCTCTGTTGAGAATAGACACTCTTGTAGATTCAACCTCTGGACACGAGTCTCTTAGCTTCATGGACGCTTTCTCAGGGTATAATGAGATTCGGATGTTTGGGATGGATAAGGAAAAAACTTCATTCATCACTGATCGAAGACTATATTGCTATCGTGTAATGCCCTTCGGGTTGAAGAATATAGGAGCCAATTATCAGAGGTTGGTCAATACCATGTTTAAGAATCAGATAGGGAGGAACATGGAGGTATATGTAGTTGACATGTTGGTCAAAAGCTGAAAGTTGGACCTCCACTTCAAAGACCTCGAAGAAACAATCAACACACTAAGGAGGTACAAATTGTGCCTTTAGAGTATCGGCAAGAAAATTCTTAGGCTTTATGGTTTCGTAAAGGGGAATCAAGGCAAACCCTGAAAAGGTGGAAGCCATCATACCAATAGAATCACCTTGGAACACAAAGGAAGTTCAGAAACTACTAGAAAGAGTAGCGGCACTGAACTCATACATATCCAGATTGATGGATAAATGCCTTCACTTTTTTTGTCTCCTACGAAAAGAATTCGAGTGGACAAAAAAATGTAAAGAGGCATTTCAGAAATTCAAAAAGCATCTTGGAAGTCTACCCCTATTGTGTAGAACTAAGCTTAATGATTCTCTGCTCCTATATGTAGTTATCTCAAACTCCACCATGAGTTCTGTCTTAATAAAGGAAAAGGAAAGCAAGAAGTGACCCTTGTACTACATAAGTCAAGCCCTTATTGTAGCCGAGAAGAATCCAAAGGTTGAAAAGGTTGCCTTCACAGTGGTAACCACAACACGAAAGCTACGCCTATACTTCTAAGCTCACGCTATCACAGTCCTTACAGACCAACCCCTAAAGTATGCTCTACAAAAGCCAAACGCCTCTGGTAGATTGATCAAATGGTAGATCAAACTAGGAGAATTTGACATTGAATATAAGCCTAGGGGAGCAATAAAAAGCCAAGCCATAGCTGATTTCATAGCCGAACTGACTCCATCCCTGGATACGTAGATACTAGAGGAGCTTACTCTTGTGGGAGGAGATAACTGGGAGTTGAATGTCAATGGATCGACCAAGGGTCATGCAAGTGGGGCTGGGATCATAATAACGGCCCCGAGAGAAGAAGAACTAGAGTATGCCATCAGATTTGGATTTAAAGCAACCAACAATGTGGCAGAATATGAAGCACTGGTGAATGGACTTAAGATAGCCAATAAGCTCGGAGCCAGGAGAATAAGGGTCAGGAGTGACTCCAAGCTGATAATAGACCAAGTCCTAAGCGAGTATGAGGTAAGGGAGGATAGAATGATAGAGTATTTATGGATAGTCCAAGCATTGGCGAGAATGTTTAATGTATTCATCATCGAACACGTACTGTTGGAATAGAATGATCAAGTTGACAGATTGGCTCGACTCGCCTCAACCCTCGAAGACGATGAGGACGTGATGATTAAGTATCTACCAATAATGAATATTGCTACCACCGAAGCGATACTTATCGGGGTCACAAAAGAAGAAGAACCAACTTGGATGGACCCAATCCAGGCATTCCTATAAAGTGATAGGCTACTCAACGATCATATAGAAGCTAGGAGACTCAAATTAAGGGCTTCACGATACGTGTTATTAGACAGAATCTTGTACAAGAGAAGCTTCACATTGCCTTACCTACGGTGCTTAACCCCAATCGAGTCGAAATTAGCTATGAGAGAGGTCCATAAAGGAGTGTGTGGAAACCACTCGGGGGACAAATCAATGGTTCATCAGCTTGTAAGAGCTGGCTATTACTGGCTAACCATGCAAACCGATTCTACATGTTTCGCTTAGGAATGTGACTGATGCTAGAGATTCCCTAATAAGCCTCAGCAATATGTGGAAGAACTTACTCCGATCCCCAGCCCTTAGCCGTTTGCACAATGGGGGATAGACATAGTCAGCCCACTCCCCAAAGGAAAGAGGCAAGTTAGGTTCATTATCATGATAATCGACTACTTCACCAAATGGGTCGAAGAAGAGCCCGTTGCGAAGATTACCAAGAGTAACATCCACAACTTCGTATGGAAGGCTATCGTTTGTTGCTTTGGTGTCTTGGAGGTCTTGATCTTAGACAACGATAAGCAATTCGACAACCCTCAGTTCAAGGAGTTTTGCTCAAATCTCGGGATTCAAAACCATTTCTCTTTTCCAGGACATCCTTAGGCCAATGGACAAGTAGAAGTCACCAACATAACTCTCCTTAATATAATAAAAACACGGTTCAAAGCCCCTAAAGGAAATTGGCCTGATGAGCTATCAAGAACTTTATGGGTATATAGGACGATGGTCAGGACCCTAATGGGCAAAACCCCTTTCCTTCTAGCATACGGGTCCAAAGAAGTAATCCCAATAGAACTGATCCTACTAATGTGTCAGATATTTAGAGTAAATACCGATAGGAATGAGGAGAATCTCTGTCTAAATTTGGACCTACTGGAAGAAATAAGGCATGAGGCTGCCTCTCGAATGACAGTTTAGTAGAACACCATGACCCGACACTACAACAAAAAGTCAAGGAGAAGAGATTCAAAGTTAGAGAGCTAGTCCTAAGGGAAATCACGCTTGTCGCCAAGAACCCGACAGATGGAAAACTTGGACCAAATTAGGAAGGACCATTCTAAGTTATTAAGTTCAACAGGCCTGGATCATATCATCTTGAGAATTTGGAAGGCAAGCCACTACCTCGGCCCTTGAGTACAAAACACCTAAGGAAATACTATCCCTAGGGAAATGGTAACTCAACATCAATGAATAAAGGGAACCTTTCTGCACATGATTGAGCAAACAAGATTACTTGGAGTAATGATAAGGTATGCAATTCGACTGGCCCCATGTGGCTGAGAGTCACTTGATGACTTAGAACTATTCGACTAACCCCATGTGGCCGAGAGTCACTTGATGACTCAAAACTATTCGATTGGCCTCATGTGGCCGAGAGTCATTTGATGACTCAAAACTATTCGACTAGCCCCATGTGGCTGAGAGTCACTTGATGACTTAGAACCATTTAACTGGCCCCATGTGGCCAAGAGTCACTTGATGACTTAAAACTATTCAATTGGCCCCATGTAGTTGAGAGTTACTTGATGACTCAGAACTATCTGACTGGCCTAATGTGGCCGAGATTCACTTAATGACTCATAACTATTTGACTAGTCCCATGTGGTCGAGAGTCACTTGATGACTCAAAACTATCCAATTAGCCCCATGTGGTCGAGAGTCACTTGATGACTTAGAACTATTCAATTGGCTCCATATGGCTAAGGAACTATTCGACTGGCCCCATGTGGTTGAGAAGTACTGAACGCCTTAAATTTTCATTAAGCACTTATGCACTTTTACATCTAACGAAACTGGAAGATGTGCTACCAGACCAGCCAAACAGAATGCTGAACAGGTTATCATAATATGCACATGGAATATTAAAGAATTATTTGTGAAGACATTTGAAGAAAGAAAATTCTAAGGGAAAATATGAAGAAGCCAAAGAAATATTTTCATTTATAAAGGAGACTTTTATATAAGGGTCCCATGTACGCAAAAAAAGGGGGGGTCTATGGTAGGGACCTAAAGAAACGATCTAAACCTTGGCTTCATCTTCCTCGACCTCGACAACCTTGGCAATAGGAGGAGACCCTGAGTCGTCATAAAAAATAAACCCAGAGAAGTCGACCTCCGAGTACACCCGAGAGGCTTGGTGCCGAAAGGCTTCGAAACCATCCTGATAGTAATCTGAGACTTTAATCGCTTAATCGGCTGAGGCCTAGATGTCCACCCAGGTGGCCTCCCACTCTTGCCATAGGCTCGTAGCCAGTGTAGCCTCAGCCTCGGCCTTTTCCTGAGCAACGATCTCTTCTACTCGTGCGGCCCTGCCCTCAAGCTTGGCTACTTTATCCACCAGGATCTTTCTCTTCTCCAAGGCATCCCAAAATTTGGCTGCTAAGTCGTCCCTCTCGGATTGAAGTGACTTGAGTTTAGCATAGAGGTTAGCCTCCCTTTTGGTGGAATCAGATAGTTGGGCTTGGAAGCCTGAACTCTCGACCTTCAAAGCAGCGACCTTCTTCTTCTACAAATGAACGTTGTTCTCCGTAGCTTTTTGAAATTGGATGCCCATTGTCACGAGCGAAGTCAACTGCAAAAAAAATGAAAAAGAGAGAAGGTTAGAACACCCGAAGGCAGAAGTGATGAATGAACACTAGGATCATAAAAGAAATTACCTCAGCCAAGTTACTTACCATCCTTTGGTACAGGACACCCGAGTTCCCTTGGAGGAGAGCCTCAAGATCACCCCTCGGAACAACCCTGGTCATTTTCTTAAATGTGTAGTCCGGGTTGTTCACGAAGGTTTCCACCACTAAACCTTTCTTTTTGTTGGCCCAAGGAACAGAGCCTTCAGCAGGCGAAGTAGGGTGACTCCTGGTGGGGGCAGGAGCTAGGTCAGAGGCAAGTGGTGTGGTAGAGGTGTCAACTAAAGCACTCAGGGGTGCCTGATCCTTTTGCAAAGGTAGGGTCGTGGTGTCATCTCTGTTACTCGAAACCGGAGCTTGAACATTTTGGCATTTCGTGGAGGGAGCTATCGAGTCATTGGACCTAAGGCCATTGGTCGCACTTAAGCCTTCCCCCCTAAGAGGAAGCCTTTGCGACTCTGCAGCTTCTTCACGGGCCTCCTTAGCCTTCTTCAGGAGGAGCTTTAAGTCACCTTTTGTCATGACTGCAAATTATAATGAACAAGTGTTAAAAAAAGAAAAAATGAAAAATAATAACAAATACCCCCGATAGTTCCCCCAGTGAGCTCCACCACGGGGGAAATACCCAAATCCTCTAAGACGACGTCCTCAACAGACCGAGGCTAAAAGGGAAAACCAAAAAGTTCCTCAGGAGTAACAAGGGCCGAGTAGTCATGCACAAGGTATGAAATCGCCCTAAGCATGCAGTTAAAGGAGGATGTCGGGAGTTGAGGCTTGGCAAAAACTGAGGCGGGACACAAAAAAAGAGCAAGGTAAGAAGCCAAAGGAAGATCGAAAGAAAAGCAAAACCTGTAACAAAGACGTAGAAGAACTTACCAGAGAAATCTAGGTTACCCAAAATTTGACTAAAATGAACCAGCTTCTTTATCTCGCTATCCCAAGGGCAAGCTTCTCAGCTATTGCCCAGATAAAGAAAAACCTACTCTTTCAACCCTTGTGGGAAGTTGGAAGACCTGTAAATAAATATCTAAAGCTATCCTGAGCGGTAAAAACCACCAGCCCGATTCCTTCTTGACAATCTAGTAACAAAAAAGGAATTTTAAGATGGAAAGATCATGCCCACCACTGCTGGCTACCTAGAGGATGCAACCGATCACAATCCTCCATGAGTTAGGCATTAACTAGGCGGGAGAAAGACTGACGTAGAGAAGAAGATCCCTAATAAACTAGGTAACTAGGAATCGAAGGTCAGTAGCCAGAGCTTGCTCATAGAAGAAAACCTCCTTGAGCTAGATATAATAAGCTCACTCGGACGCCCTGAGGGCATGCAAGACAATGTCCCTATGAATATCGTACAACCTCCTAAATTTCTCTAGGTTGAAAGAATTGAGAGTAGAAGGGAAAATATTAGCCATCGGAGGATGGGGCAGAGGCTCATGAGTCATTTTAAAAGCTCCCTCAGGATTATTTGGATGAATAGTCTCGAGCTCGGGAAGCCCAAGACTCAGGGATAGGGTAGTGTTAAAGTCGAAAGATAGAGGATTGGACGAGGCGTCCATCTAACTGAGGGCAAAAATAACTTCTACAAAAGGACTTGAAAATGATAGAAGTTTGCTAAAGACGGACAACAAAAACGACAGGTCACCTCCCACTAAGCCTAGGTCTGGGGGGCACCTCTAAGCTTGGAGGAAGC
This sequence comes from Platanus orientalis, assembly GCA_025762735.1. Taxonomy (NCBI): domain Eukaryota; kingdom Viridiplantae; phylum Streptophyta; class Magnoliopsida; order Proteales; family Platanaceae; genus Platanus; species Platanus orientalis. The sequence continues at coordinate 3,314 of JAOXJP010256358.1, read as the reverse complement.
TACAGAGCCGAACCAAGTGAAAACCGAAGGGCACTCCGGTGTTGTCCAGGGTGAAAGTAAAAAAAAAAAAAAGGAGAAGGTAATGTCTAAAGAAGGATAAATTAACAAAGCAAGCCTAGCTACCCAAAGAGAAAAGAAAAAAAAAAAGAACTAAAAGAAAGAGAGAAAGCAAAGAAGCATACCAGAATAATGTCTGAGGAAGAATACAAACACCAGAAGACTACCATAAAACACCACTACGACTATCGGAGCTACTGAAGATGAAGACCTTAAAAGATAAAGAGAAAATTGCAAATGAAGGAAGGTTAGAGTAACCCAAGCTATTTATAAGAGCTAAGCAGGCCAAGACTAGTTGTGGGATCAGCTCAATTAGATCTGGACCCTCTACGTAGCCTCGTACATACTCAGCCAGCAAATGAAGCGGTGTCTTATCAGTCTGTACGATGAGATCCACACCCTCCACGTGTCATATTGGGTAATGGAAGTAAAGCTGAAGCGACGTCTAATTAATGACCCCTTGACGACGCGCTCATTATGAAGGCATGAAGTCCTAACAATCAGAACATGTGCATGACTCCCAAGATAACCGCCCCAGTTCTCCAGAAAGGGCGGTAACCACCAAAGAATGAAAGACACAACAATATAGTAATTCTATCGGCCTCATGAAAGCAAGGGCCCTCTGGAATTGCTGGAATTGGGGGGCACCTGATGGGACTGGAACTGGTGCACGGTCGGGAATCCCGAGTCGAGATCAAAATATGAGCCCTACCTTGGTCAAGCCCGAGATCCTTGACCAGATGTGACTCCCTAGCCAATAAGGTTCTCGAGTCAATGTTTGTTGAGACGCCCAAGTTAATGTTTTTTCTAGACTCATGAATGAATGAATCCTGAAGTACCAAAGCCTCAGGAAACAGTGTGTCATAGACTCGACCCAAGGCACCCGTGTAAGGAATTATACCATGTGTCACTAGGGCCAACCTATAAGAAAACATCCAAGATTGAAACCAGGCGATATCTTTTATATTGACAAGGAACCAACTCACATCCAACCACTCCTGACTAATTTAATTCCTATAATTGCGCCCAGTAGCACCACCCAAGCAAGGGGCATTGAGCTGAGAACCCTAGAGTAATGACGAGGCTTAGCACTATAAAGTAAGTCAGTTGCAGTGACAAAAGGTATGAGAGATACATTTTTCATACTTGCATACTATTTTTCCTCTCTAAAGTTCCTAACTTGATCATCAGGGTGCAACCAGCTGATGCCATTCTCAGTTTCTATCCTTGCATGTCTATAGGATCCTCAGAAAGCCCTACACCCATCTGGTCAAGCCCGAGCGTCAATATTTGGGCATGATCATTGAGGATCCAGAAAACTCTCAAAAGTTCTCCACTAAAGTTCTTCTCCAAGAAGCCTCTCAAGAGTGAAGACTAAAGTGAAGAAAAGTTGCACCAACATTTAAAGCACTTAAAGTTCAATTCTTCAAAGAAGATTAAGCCACACAAAGGCCCTTCTAGAAGAGAAATCCCTTTCACAACAAGAAAGCACAAAGCACAGAGTGAAGAAAGAAAGCAACATCAACAAAACTAAAGCCGAGAAACACACCATCAGGCCCTCGCCTTCAACAATGACAGTTAATCAGAGGTCATACTCGCTTGAAGGGTGTAATCCAAGAGAGTTGCACCTGTAAGCACCTAATTTTGGCATAACTCCTGGTACCGACGATTCTCTTTAAGTCAGTAGGCGGGCAAAGCAATCTCCAATTTCTTTCCGTAATCCAGCTAATTTCAATCAACCCCTGTCTCAGTGTCCTCTTTATTTCGTCTATTATCGTATTTATTATTATTATTTACAAAATTGTTTTTTTTAAATATTATTCTATTTATTAAACTTTTTTAATGTACCCTACACCAAATTTCAACCTTTTTATTTTTATTTTAATATTATTTCTTTTAATTTTTAATTTCAGAAAGGATCCGCTACGCCCAAAATAGTTGGTTTCTTTACCACTAGTTGCCAACTATTATTTAATATTATTTAAAAACTATTTTTTACAACTTTAACGCTATACACCCCACACTATAGGCTGACATGTGCTCATGGTTTTAACTTTATAAAACCCCTTTATATGGATTTGATTATATTTATTTATTTACATATTTTACAAACTTTTTTTTCCAATGAGGACATGGAGAGACATACTTGTTTTGGGGTAACAAATCCTTTCCCTAAGGCCTAAACACCCCACACACCCTCTTCCCCCACTCCTACCTCCTCTCACTCTCCCACTCCCACTCTCGCTTTCTCTCACCGCCTCCCCTTATTGGCTCCTCTCCCTTCTTTCCCCTTTGGTGTAGCCCACAGGATTTGGATGCATGTATCCTCAATGGGCTCCCTTTCTCATCACATTCCAATGAGAAAAAACCAGCTCCCTACCCAAGCCCCCCCTCTTCCGCTACCTCCCTCTAATCTCTGCCCAAGTTACCTCCCCCATTTTCTCTCTTGGCTAGGGCACCCATGCTTCCACCGACCACACCCTGCTCAGACTCTTTTTCCACTCATCTTAGCCAGTGCTTGCATCCCCTTCCCTCGTTTGACTCATCTCCATCCCTGCAAGCACCCTTCCCCATCCATTCCCTTTCTTTGCAAACCCATGAACCTAAAAAGCCTCAGCCTGCAACCACCAACCCATCTCTTAGTAGGCTTAGACTAGGTCGAGGGTGACTACGCAGGCTCCTCAGCTGGCTGATCGATTAGGGAGGAAACCTCGAAGACCACCCCTATTTTGAATCAATTTCAAACAATTTCTCTCTTCTATAAAACCCCCAAGAAAACCCAAGCACAGGGGGTGGATTCAAATTCTCTAAGGGCAATCACATGGGAGGGGTGAGATTTTGGCCCCTTTTCAAAAACCCTAGACTAGGAACAAGGGAGCTTCCCCATCTTCTTCTCCTCTCTCTCCTGCCCCTGCTCATTCTCTCTCACCTTCTCTCTCTTCCTCTACATACCTCTACTCCCCCCATACCCAACTAAACCCTCTCCACCATGCCCCTGTCCTCCCAAGCCCTCACCACTCCTTATCCCTCATGCTCAATCTCTCCCTCATGGCTTCCCCTGCACTGCCCATCTCCTGCTTCTCCTTCTCCCTCACTCCTCTCTACACCACCCACCTCCCATCTCTCTCCATCTTTCACTCACAAGACATTTCCTCCAAAATGAGAATTGTTGCCCAAGTCAAGGAGTTCATCATACTTAGTGCTACATCAGGGAAGATGATATCCTTCCCTTATATTTCATTTATTTGATTTGTGTC